>JAZKJV010011479.1:0-196992 GCA_037367405.1 Ottelia alismoides
TAAAATTTCATTTTCCTTATTCCACTTTCAAAGTAAGAGATATGCTGACCAACATAACTCAAGAAAGATCTAAGATCTCCTTTCTTACCTTTATCGCATCCCAATAATACAAGAACTTATAACTCGGATAAAAAGAAGCGTGAACTTATTCCTTCTTGCAAGTCCAACTTGCATTTTCCCAATTAGATCATAATATCCGGGTCTACCACCCCTAAGGTGATGTTGATAGGTCGTTAATTGAACCAACCTTCAAGAAGATTAGAACTCGCTATGCGCAATCCAATATCGCCCCAATAATACGAGGACTCGATATTAGGGTCACTACGCATACAGTCTTACTCTTTCGAGAAGTAAAGAGCCAGATCCATGTGCGCTTGTATGTTGGAGCTATCACTTCGGACAAGCATCCCCTACGTACAATCCATGGCGACAAAACTGTTCGCCTTGACGGGAGACCATGGATGTCACTTATGTGATCCTCCATATCATGTTTAAATTTTAATTAATTATTATGAGTCATATTCACATAATTAATTCATCCAAGGGAATTACAACTCTATTCATAATAGAGTGTATAATTGGATCTAATTAATTTAACCATATTAAATCAATCATTAATCCAATTTAATCAACCAACAAACAATCTTGATTGTTACTTGAAGGACGGTATGATCTCGAAATACGTTCTATTCAAAATTTTAATAATTAGAAAAATACCTCATGATCATTTCAAGCATTATCCTTTCCTTACCCGTTGTCCATGGACAGTACGCACATGATATGGAACTGACCGCTCATGGAGAAACCTGCTACTGCAACGATCCCTGACTAGATACCTTATCCGCCTTAGATCAAGATATTGTGATTTGATCATATTATATTTGAAATGATATTCGGTCTTTCAACCAAAGTTATACCATATAATATTCATCAAAACCATTTTGATTAATATTATAAGGAGATTTGCTAAACAAATCCCCATTCCTATTCTAGTAACAATGTTTTGCATGTAGAGATTGTCCTAGAATTATTACAGGATAAAATATGGTTTTCACAAAATATTCATTCAAAGGCCTGTGATGATTAATAAATTATTTTCATAATTATTAAGCATAAAAAAATAAAGGCAAATTCATAATTTTCATGATTTCCATTGAATTATAAACACATTAAGTAAAGAGGTTTAATGATGTAACCATCTTCTGACCCATCTCCACTAAATATGACATATCTAGGGCAAACAGAGTCGAAATCATGCGAAAATAATTCGAGCGGTTTGCTAGTTTGATTCTATACTTAATCCAGATGTTTATTCCATGTTTCTTGTCAGGAAAATAGTAAGCAAAATTAATTTCCTTACAGATCCGTGAATACATGCAAAATAATTTTCAAAGCTGGAACTCTTCGATTCATTTTTATTCATTTTTGGTATCAGTTATAGGTTATTATTTTAGGGATATATTTAGACATTCTAAATAAATTTTATTAATAAAAAATATATCCAAACAATGCACAAACATTAAGTTTTAATTTTACGAAAAAACCGATTCGAATCTTACATCCAATGCAAAAAATAATGAGTCCCGCACATCCGAAACAAGAACCTTGATCGTCTAGGATTTCAGATCATATCCAAGACCTCAACCTGGCTCTAACACTACTTGAAGGTTATGGTAAGGACCTTAAACACATCATAGAAGCGTGGTGATAACATCATATGTGATCGAGAATGACTAGTCGTACTAGTTGCTCGAGGCAACAGAATTAAAAAAAAATAAATGCGATGGAACCACATGATCCAAGAACACTTCTCAGATTATTTCATCTAAACCATAAAGGGGTATTAGGGTTATCTCTTGAATCATGGTTGTGATCGAAGTCTCTAAACGAAGAGACCTCATGTCTCAAGTCCAACCCGACGGAGGAGATGCTTGCAAGCACATTGATGAGACGCAAGCTTCTCGTAATCCAAGATGATTATCCAAGTGGTGAACCTCCTGATCACGTCACACGAGATCTGATGTATTCTTCACGAGTGAGGTGCACCAAAGTAGACTGAGATCCATGAAAATTCAAAGCGGCAGCAAGCGGCGTAGCGATAACAACGATTCTCTCTAAGGCACAAAGTGGACGGCCACATAGAGAGAGAGATGGGACGTGCAATATGAGAATGAGAGAGAGAGAGAGGTGATTCAATTGTTGTGTGTAAAAAGAAGAGCTAAGGTTGCCTCTTTTTTTAAGTATTTAGGGAGTCCATGGGTCACAATCCATGTGAAACAAAAAAATCAATGGTTGAGATTGGTTTGTGTTTCTATTCAATGGCCATGATTTTGTTGTAACATTCCAACAACAATTAATATAGACTAAATTAAATATATTGAATAATCAACATAATTAATTTGAACTAAATCAATTAGCATAGAAGTATTAGGAAGGAAGCCAAGTACCTTCCTAAAATTGGGGGGACAACCACCACTGAGAATAAGTCAAAGGGTGATCGTCCACCATCCATTAAATGGATGGTGTTGGACAACTAATATAATTCTTCACATATATTTTTTACAACAAATTTTGTTGTAAATTTATTCATAAAATAAATTCCAAATTAATTTTGTGAATATTGCTATCATGCCATTAAATAATTGCGAATCATATTCACAACCCAAAATAAAATTGTATTTCCAATCAATTTCTTATGTGAATCAAATTCACATCAACAATTGATTTGAAGATACTATTTACAATAAACTCTCTCTAATATATTACAAATCACATTTATAATATATATGATTGATGTGGATAGTGCTATCCACATTATTCATATCCCTGATAATTAAATCAAATTTAATTATATTGGATAATCATTCTCATGCATCAAAATAATATGAATCACATTCACATTTATTCAATTTCTCAATGCTCAGATACATAAATCATCAATGTAATTATTCTTGAACTCTTTCAAGAATAAAGCGCTTTCTACGCGGATACTTGGAGATAAGGACATGACAATTGTACGTTCCACGTATAGTGATTTGATATTGGGATCACATCTATCCTGATCTTGGGAGCCTCCCACAAATGTTTGATCAAATTAAAATTGTAAATCTAATATTCTCATTGCATCTGAATCGTATTCAGATCAATCCCCGATACTTGGACTAAGATCATATTACTTCTCTAATAAGAGGAGTCAGTAAAATCCAGACATGTTTCATCACTTCCTCGGAATGGAAGCGTCATGGTTATACAATCATCTGTGATCACATCACCCTCAAGTATTCCTAATACATGTACATCCTGCATACCGGAAGACCCAGAATAAACCTGAAGATTAGATCAATTTAAATTGTCTTCTTTAGAGTTTTATCATTAAGTTTCTCATTTGATCACTGGGAGTTGGTATCGATCATATACTTTCCAAAAGCATATCATCATACCTAGGTATTGGTCATATACTTTCCAGAAGCATATATCAAACCTATAAATTCAGTCAAGCTTCCAAAGCGAGATGACCGTGCACGGAATTTGATTCCCAATATCTCATGAGTGAGCTCGTGTATTCTGTTCAATTATGAACATGTATGATCCCCTTGAGAGATCGTATTACTCATATGTCCTCGTATGCACACCATCTCACCATTGTATAGACCTTGATTAGATCATCAACCTATCGATCTACCAAATGTACATACTCAAACATATGGTTACACATATGTCTCCAGTTAGAGGATGCGTATCTATATCATGACAGTATACGACATAGGTCTTGGTTATCTTGATCTCCTTAAGTCAGCTCTTTGACCTAACTTATCTAACACCTATGAATCTCCATTCCTATGAAGAGGTCCTATATCAAGAGGTTGGTTAGATATCAACCCATGAGAGAAAGGATTACCATCTCCTACTCAAGTTGAGGTCATCTCTTAATAATCATTTGGTGTTGCTTGATGAGTCCTCAATCTAACTCTTTAGATATTCATCCAAGCACCAGCCTCTATGGTTCAAAAATTGAATTAACAATTGTATGATCATTAATATGGCCATGGTACCCTAATTGTATTAAGGGACCTATTATGAAAAATAATTATTCTTCATTTCAGCTCATGGAATGATATATGCAATAACATTTATTCCATAATGGCTCGTTTTGGGCTCGCATGTCCAACACAAGCTCCTCAAGCTCTCTGTGAGTAGTCAAAGATTATTTTAAAGCTACTCAGAAAATTTTGCTGATATTTTTTTTTCAGTTATATAGCTTTCACTTACTTTAGAGAACATTTATTTGAATCAGTTATTTGTATATCTTGTTGATATATTCTCTCTACTAATTTGATTATTGTGAACTGACTACTTTATTTGATCAACATGTACAATAGTTTTATCTTATTTAGCTATTGTTGTTCTAAAGATACTCTTCGAATTCTCTCTGTTGGAAGCTCGAGGTGAAGCCTCAATGGTGATATAACATGTACAATTTTAGTGGTGACTTTGATGCTTGATCCAAAGTCATGACTTTGGTGCGTGATCTAAGGTTGTGAGCTTCATGCTTGTAATCAGTTGAGATGTCCATCTACATATCTCAAGATATATGGAAAAGTTGGTTGGCTCAACTAATTAGAAATCCTAAGTCAGGAAGGCTTGGATCGTGGTTTTCACTCGCTTGGGTTTCCACGTTAACACATTGTGCAGTGTGATTGTTGGATTGTTGTCTCTGATTGGGTTTAATTCTTGTCTTCTGCTTCCACGAAAAAGGTTTTTAATATGCCACGGTCTATTCACCCCCCTCCTCTATAGTGTATTCGATCTACAAGTTCATTCAAGTGGTATGAGAGCAGGTTTCGTGATTCAGAGTAAAGCATCGTTCTCAGATCTAATGGCAACTACAATCAACTTTGGCAGAATCAATCACGAAAGCTAATCTATAGTATGTCCTCCTCACTTTGACGGCACAAATTATTCATGTTGGAAGGTACGTATATGGATATTTTGGAGTCAATTAATTGTGAAGTTTGGAACATTATGAATCCAAACACGAGAAGCCGACCCCAACCGTTGAAGCTCCCATATCTGATGGCGAGAAGAAAATGGAAACTTACAACTCAAAGTCTATGAACTCTATTTTCTACGCTATCACTAAAGAAGATTTCAATAGGGTTTCTGCCTACAAAACAACTCATGAGATATTGAATAAGCTTAGTGTCACATATGAAGGCACAAACAAGGTGAAAGAAATAAGGACCAACCTTCTACAATAAAGGTACAAACTCATTAAAGTGGAATTTGGCAAATCTATACGACACATGTATACCAGAATTTCAGGGTTGATCAATGGACTACTCAACTTGAACATCAAAGAGTTTGATCAAGTAAAGAAATTACCATGATCTCTTATCATGAGGATAGCACTACAGCTACGGTCATAAAAAAAGCCACCAATGTAGATACCTTGCTCATTAACAACCTAATAGGTAACATTCTATCCCATAAAGTTGAAAGGGGACATGTCAACGAATATGACTCCGAAAAAAGAAGAAAGAAGAATCTTGCTCTCCCTACTACTAAAGAATCAGATGCCAGTACAGATGAGGATTTTTTGCTATGATAACCTAAAAGTTAAAAAGAAAATCGTCATAAATAGAGAACAGAAGAAAGACAAGTATTTGACTTGATACAATTGCAAGAGAAAAGGATACTTCAATAAGGATTGTCCACTTCTCAAAAGGAGTTTGAAGTTCGAAAGCAAGAAGACCGAGCTTAGAGAGGAAATGAATAGTTTTAGACCAAAGAAGTTTCATAAAAAGAATTTAAAGAAAGCTCCCAATGTAACTTAGGATGACTCTTCGGATTCCTCCGATGACTCAGGCAGCGACTCAAATTCCTCCAATGACGAAGAAGCTCTTGTAGGACTCATGGATCGTGATGATCAGCTAAATTCAACTAAAACTTTTGTTGATGAATTATAAGAGATATCTTTAAGTTTCATTATCTAGTTGGTAAATTAAAAAGAGAAAATAATATTCTCAATCAAAAGGCATGCACTACACTAGAAAATCATGCCTCTCAAGCAGAAGCCTTCAAAGAGCATATAGTTGAACTTACAAATATTTTGTCTACTTTCTAAGACCATCATGAAACAAAAATTAGGTCTCTTATATCAAACATAGAAAACTTAGAGAACGTTGTTTCTACACTAAAAAAAAGAAAACTAGCACTCTTTTTAATATTCTTGATGAGTTCACAAAAGGAGAAGAAAACCTAGATTAAGTGGTAATTACCATAGCATCACCAAGTATGGTTTAGGTTATAATAACTATGAATCTAGCATCACTAAACCCGTTATTCATGCTTAGGTTTTACTTATAAAAAGTCATCCAAGAGGGTATCGGAACCAAAGATAAATCCTCGGAACCAAGCTAATAAGCCAAGGTTCCGAAAGATATGGATACCAAAGAACTATGTTCATTGTTTTGTAGAAACAAAGAAATAAGCTTATCCTCAGAGAAAAGTGACAAAGCCATGAATTGTAGGAACAAGGCAAAGGAAAGAGAGATTACTGGATCATGGATAGTGGATCTTCCAAGAACGTGACAGGAGACAAGGTCATCTTCATATACGTGGAAACCAAGGATGGATGCACAATTACTTTTGGCAACAACTGTACATGTATAGTTATTGGCCAAGAATTCTTTGATCTTATGCAAGATGCATTCGAGTTGAGTTTAGCTGGATAACTTAAGCTTTTCTTAGGTGTTTAAATATCTTAGCTTGAGCACAAGACTTTCTTTTCACAACAAAAGTTCACCAATGAACTGTTAAAGAAGTTCGGGTTTGCTTTGTGTTCCAGGAAGCCTAGTCCACTATCTTTGTTTTGTTCTTTGGATCTAGATGAGGAGGTAAGCCTGTAGATGCAAAGAATATTGAGGTATTGTCAAATCCCTACTCAACCTAATTGCAAGCAAACCTGATATACTTTTCAGCACTTGTTTAACTGCATGGTTTCAATCCACGCCTAAAGAAAGTGACTTGAAATCCATTAAAAGAATCTTTCATTATGTAGTTAGTATTTAAAGCTTTGGTTTACTTTATCTTAAGACAAGTAGCATTGATCTCTTCGCTTATAGCGATGCAGACTATGTTGGTAGTCGTACATATAGAAAAAGTACTACTAGTATTTGTCAATTTATGGTAAATGCTTTAGTACCCTAATTAGAAAAACAGAAATGTGTTTCAGTTTCAAGGACTAAAAGTTGAGTATATTATAGCAGCTTTAGCTTGATCTCAGCTACCATGAATGAGAAACACTCTTATCGACTTTGGGTTATCATTATAAAAAGTCAAATCTTTTGTGATAATAATAGCTCTTTTATTCTTGCTAAAAACCCTGTCAATCACTCTAGAATCAAGCATATAGATTCCCGTCATCACTTTCTCTATGAGCATGTCTTAAAGAGAGAAGTCTGTTTGAATTATCTCTCAATAGTAAGCAATTAGCTGACATATTCACCAAAACCTGAGCTATTGCTTGATTTGAGCAACTTAGAAGAGAATTGAGTATGTGTACTTTAAAAGATCTGATTTAGTTCAGTATTCTTATCGAGAAAACCCAATTTATCGATAATTTGAAATTGGTATGATTGATCATACAGAAACGATATGATTGATCAATCTATGCATCGGATTTTTTGTTTGGAACCATACTTCCTCAAAACACGTGCTACCTTTTCCTCTTAACCGCTAATTGTGTTGATTAAAGCTCGCAATGCATCAAATCATATTTATCTCTTCCAAATTCAAATTTTAAATTTTTAAAATTTGTATTTCCCTCTTTTGGCACTTCCTCTCATTTCTATTTAAGGACATCACTCCCATTCTTTTCTCCTCACACCAGAGACGAGTGCCCCTTTCAAAGAGTTCGAATTTTTCAATCTTTGGAGCTCCGATAAACTAATCATGTATCTAGCCTTGATCGATCACCCTCTGATCAATCATCCTTCTATCAGTGATCGGTCATACTGGTTAGTCGGAAATCTTTTTTCTTGTTTTTGTTTTTTTGACGATTATTTCTTGATTTTCCCTTGATTTCGCTTCCAATGAGATGGCTTCCAAGCTCGATTTTCCCACCAGTTCATCTTTCTCACGACGCACCACCCCCTCAATTGAAGAGCCCGACCGTCTCGCCACCTTCACTCTCCTATCCATCACCACTTTCCAACCGTTCCTCTAGCATATCTTCATGGATTGCTTCTCGATGGAGAATGACATCTTTTTATACAGCGACCTCTGCACCTTCTTCAACCAATCCTTCTACCCCAGGTTCAAGAACTCGTACATCATGTGTATCTTTCCCATTGTCGTTGCTTAGTTTTTTTGCGAGTTTGAAGGTGATTGGTGACTCAAGGAAAATTGTCTTCATTCTCGCATTCATAGTACGTCTTTTTGTATCGATGAACATGTAATAATGATTATATTTAATTATTCATGTGTGGGATCTATAGTGAACGACTATCCAGTCGGGGACATGAACATACCTCATGAAACTATCCAAGAGTGTCTCCTCACTATGAAGACTTTTGAAGAGGATCGTTCTATCTCCACACCATTCTTTTGAACTCCTCCTCGCTTTCTCAATTGTGTATTTTTTAGGACCTTTAAGAATTGGTGGACTAACTTTACACATGTTTCCAATGATATCCAAACTATCATATACATCTTCGTAGATGAACTTCCTCTTAATTGGAGTTATTATTTTCTTTCCATCGTAGCCACACCATCACTAGAACTAGGTGGTGGAATCTTCCGCTGAAGCAATCAAGCTTCAGGGAGAAGGTTTTAGAAGACTTATCTTGGGATTTTAGCGGTAGTGCAAACGAGATGTGGGAGGCAGTAGCATCTTGTATCCGAAAGGTAGCCAAAGAGATGCTAGGCGAGTCAAAAGGAGGAGCTCCGGGTCAAAAGGAGGCTTGGTGGTGGAGTGAAGGGGTGCAGGAGAAGCTAAAAATTAAAAGAGCTTGCTTTAAAGCTATGTCTAAGGATAGAACAGAGGAAACTGCCACAGACTATAAAATAGCGAAGAAGGAAGCAAAGAAGGCTGTAAGCGAAGCTAAGTCAAAAGCTTATGAGATTTTGTATAAAAATCTCAACTCTAAGGAGGGCCAGAAGGATATATTCAGGTTGGCCAAAGCAAGAGAAAGAAAGACCAAAGACCTTTCTCAAGTGAGAAGCATTAAGGACGAGGAAGGTCACGTGCTTGTTCATCAGAAGGATATAGAGACTAGATGGGAGCAATACTTCCATAAACTTTTCATTGGAGAAGGAAATAGAGAGATCACTTTGGGTGATCTACCTAGTAGTGAAAGTTACTTGAATCGTGCATGCTATAGACGAATACAAAGAAAAGAAGTAGAGGAGGCTTTGAAGGTTATGAGACCTGGGAAAGGTGTTGGACCGGATGACATCCCTGTAGAAGTTTGGAAAGTTATAGGTGAGCGTGGTTTGACTTGGCTTACGAATCTATTCAATGTTATTTGGCGAAGCAAGAAAATGCCTGGAGATTGGAGGAGGAGTATCGTGGTACCTCTTTATAAGAACAAAGGAGACATTCAAAATTGTTCAAATTACAGAGGTATCAAGCTGATGAGTCACACTATGAAAATTTGGGAACGTGTGATCGAAAGAAGGTTGAGGCAAGTTTCCCAAATAAAAGAAAATCAATTCGGATTCATGCCAGGTCGCTCAACTATTGAAGCCATCCATTTGCTGAGGAGAACAGTGGAGATTTATAGAGCTAAAAGGAAGAATCTCCATATGATCTTTATTGATTTGGAGAAGGCTTATGATTCCGTCCCACGAGAGATACTGTGGAGAGTTTTGGAGAAGAGACAAGTACCTGTCCTATACATTAATCTCATAAAGGATATGTATGATAGGGCTTTATCTTGTGTAAGGACCCCAACGGGGAAGACTGACTATTTTGATATCAACATTGGTTTACATCAAGGTTCAGCTTTGAGTCCATTTCTTTTTACTTTGATTATGGACGAGTTGACAAGTCACATTCAGGATGAGTTACCTTGGTGTATGTTATTTGCTGATGATATTGTGTTGATTGACGAGACTATAGATGGAGTAAATGAGAAGCTTGAGGTTTGGAGACATGCATTGGAGACTAAAGGTTTTCGTATAAGTAGGGCTAAGACAGAATATATGGAATGCACCTTTGATGGAAGCAATGGTGAAGGAATCGAGGTAAAGATTGGTGACGATAACATTCAGAAGAGAGATTCTTTTAGATATCTGGGATCTATTTTGCAACATGATGGAGAAATTGATGGAGATGTTACTAATAGAATAAATGCAGGCTGGCTAAAGTGGAGAGGAGCCTCCGTTGTTCTCTGTGATAAGAAAATGCCTTTAAAAATTAAAGGAAAGTTTTACAAAGCAGCCGTGAGACCTGCTATGCTTTATGGTTCTGAATGTTGGCCTGTGAACTATAGACATGTGTAGAGAATGGCTGTAGCAGAAATGAAAATGCTAAGATGGATGTGTGGACATACACGTAAAGATCGGATTCGGAATGATGCAATCAGAAAAAAAGTTGGTGTAGCTCCGATCGAGGATAAGATGCGAGAAAACCGCTTAAGATGGTTTGGTCATTTGCAAAGAAGGTCAACTGATGCACCGGTTAGGAGATGCGAGTGTTGGGATGTTGAGCCGGCTAAGAGAGGACGAGGACGGCCCAAGAAGTGTTGGAAAGAGACTATACGAAGGGATCTTAGTTTGCTGGATATAAGTCCGAGATTGACCCAAGATAGATCTGAATGGAGGCGAAGAATCCATGTAGCCGACCCTACTTAATTGTGGGAAAAGGCTTTGTTGTTGTTGTTGTTGTTGTAGCCACACCATCAACCAACTAACAGAACTTGTGGATTGAATACACTATTGTGGGTAGGGGTTAATGGAGCATGGCATATTAAAATTCATTTCACAGAAGCAAAAAGACAAGCAATTAAATCCAATCAGAAACATCAACCAGACCGCAGAATATGTTAACGTAGAAAAAAGAGTGGGTGAAAACCATGACCCAAGCCTTCCTGACTTAAGATTTCTGGTTAGTCGCGCCAACCAACTATTCCTGTATATCCTAAGAAATTTAGACCATTATCTTAACTTATTACAGGAATACATCTCACAACTTTGGATAACACATCAAAGTCACAACTTTGGATTAAACATCAAAGTCACAATTGTAACTGAGCTAGCTGCAGCACCGCTTGAGGCTTCGTCTCGAGCTTCTACAGAGAGAACTTCAAGATTATCTCCATAAAAACGTTAGCTTGAACAAGATAAAATAATTATCTATGCTGATTAAATAAATAACCAATAATAATATATCAACAATCAACAGAGATAATATATCAACAATATTTGGAAATACATGAATCAAACAAATATATCTTTAACACAAGTGGAAGATATAATATGAAAAATATCACCGAAATTTCTAAGTAACTTCAAGGAAATCTCTGACTCCACACAAAGAGCTTGAGAAACTTGCTATAGATCAAGACTAGCTTTCAACTTAGAAATCTTCTCTCTTGAAGATGGAACACTCAAGAGTAAGTGAAAGAGAGAAGAATACTTGAATGAGTTGTGTGGAAATGACGATGTAGGGGTCTCCTTATATAGTAATTGAATCATGTAACCATCGAAATCCAAAAATAGTAACTTTTAAATATGGAGTGATCGATCAATATAAAGAACATAATTGATTAATGCTCATATGATCGATCAGACAAGAGGACATGATTGATCAAAGGATCTGTTATGGAATTCAAAATTAAAATAAATGATCAATAATAAGAAGTGACTTATTGATAAATAAAAGTAACTATCAAGAATATGTAACGTTCAAAAAATGACCAATCATAATTGAAGACTTGAGCGATCAATGTGTCGCATTGATCATATAAGAACTAGTGATCGATTTTAACAACCCTTAACCAAAATCCAGGGTATAAGTAAAACTTTTCTACAATTAAATACACTACATGCACTCGTAGGGGTATAAAAGCAAATATTCAGAACAACATGACCACGCATGCAAATTTACTAAAAAGAAATGCATTGGTATTTAAAGTTTATGGACCAAAAATAAATACATAATCCTGCAAGGGTATCCATATAAAATACACTCAGCCTCACGCGCACATGCACACGAGATGATGTGGAATAGACTAAAATGCTAATACAAGAAAGCTTGAGATCCTTAGTGTAAATATTACAGAACTTTTACAACTACAACTGAAACTTTATAGACTAAATATTACAAATAAAAATACAGAAGGGAAATGTTGTAAAATACCCCTTAATAGGTGATGACGGACTGCATCGATTACTTCATTTATATGCGTGGCTCCACCTCAACGGTCGATGATGGTTCGACGATGGGTGCAGAGATTAAATCCTTCCCCCTGATCAGATGGATCTCTGATGTCTAATAGATTGTTTGTTGTAAGATTCAGAGCGGGGACTTGATCCAAAGGTGTAGAGCCCCTCTAAAAGAATAGGGAAGGACATCTGGTGAACTGAGCTTCGATCGAGCCTCCTGCTCGCTCCAAACAATCTCCTCTACTGCTAAGATGCCTTACTCATTCCATGTAGTGTTCTATAGCTGATGGATGCCTCCAAGAGATCCATACCTCATTGGTGGAGGTATGGGAGGTCGGAGAAGAACTCGGGCACTTGGAGCTGCTAGCTTAATAGATTTGACCCCTGATGGAGTGCTTTGGAGCCTAGACCTGCACTAGAAGCTTTAGGACTTGAGAGAAAATCTCCTCAACCCACATGTGAGCAAAATATTGGTATGCAATAGGTTGTGACTGAGTTCCGATGAAGGCAAAGAAGGGAGACTTGATCTCTCTGATTTGTGCAACATCAGGGGTGGAAAATGGATCAGAGCGACAGAATATGGAAGGGTCAAGATGTGTGGATGGTAAGATGGGCAGTCAATAGTTGGATACAAGGTGAACAAAGGCCGAAGCTTAGATCTCCGATGAACTACGATTTTTGGTTTTTAAGATATAATAGATGAAATCAAATGAAATAAGAGCGAGATTACACTTTATGCCTAGAAATTGAAAAGACAAGGAAAATAAGAGCTCACATGCCTGATGTGATTGGGAACAAGGAACCACCAGATAAGTTCTGGTGATGGTGAATCACGTCTCCTCCAGCTTCTACGTGCCTTGAATCACCGAGGAAACTGCTCATGTCACTAGGGTCCCACTCCAGAGAGAGATTGCAAGGGTTAAAACATAGGGAATCATATTAAAATTCAAAAATTGAAGAGGAGAAGAATATATACCGGTCGCCCAAGATATGATCTTCGCCTAGGGTTTTTATGGAATCGAGGGTTGACTGGCATTGACTCCTGATCTGTGTGAAAGATCAGAGGTAGCTGAAGAATTCACAAGAATTAATCAGAGGCAGAAGGGATCTATATCGATCAGGAAAATGAGGTGAAAGGGGCGGAAACATGGGATAGACCTGTCCAAGCGAGGAGCGGGGAGTTGACCTAGGTCAACTAGGGTCGCTCCCTGATTGGTCATAGAAAGAAAAGGATAATAAAATAGAAATGATTTTATTGATTTTATTCTCAAAATATGAAAGTTGTTTCTTATTTTATGTATTATTTTAGATGATTTTTATTTATTTTTATTAACCAGTTTATTGTATACTAAATTTTACAAGTGTATTTATAAGTATAAATACCTATATATTATGGATTTGATTTTTATTTTGTATTTTAGATTTTATTATTTTATGTGCATGATTTTTATATTTGTAATATATTTAATTATGCATTTACATATTTTTATTTATTTTTCTGAGTTTATTCGCATATTAAATAAATATGGGTATGTATAACATAAGTATAATATACTTATATAATTTATTACATTATTTATTTCAATGATTTTTTAATGGTTTCTTTTTATATTTATGTTTTTAAATACATTTTAAATAATATTTATAGTTATTTAAAAATATAAAAAAGAGTAAAAATATAAAGAATGAGATAAATGAATAAAAACTTATAGATATGCAATACAATAGGGCACAAAAGCCAACTTTTGTATCTTAACTCCAATTTTATTGAAACCATCTTTACTAGATAGATAATTTAATTTAGAGTATAATAAAGGTGAGTTTGGTCTTTAGTTCATATGGAGAAGATATGGATCTGTGAAGATTTGTTTATGGCTTTTTCAACTGTATGTCCCAGTCCATTGTATCTTATTTTCATGTGCAAATATTTTTCTATTTTTCTATACATTTTTATATACATGTTTTGTATTTAAAATGTCTTTATTTGAAGTGTATACGAGTGTATGTCAGTTAGTGTAATTTTCAACTATATGCGTAATGTATTAGGCACCTATGGTTTCTAAGTGACAGTGTTATTTTGTATGTATTTATTTGCCCTTATCTCCCCTTACTCTGTTCCTCGTCAACCATGTCAATATTGACTTAGTCTTGGGATTTAGGATCGGTCAGTATTTACAATACTTCCTTTATTTTTATTTTCTTTTCTTTATTGTTTTATTTTGTATTTAAATACATGTATTTAGGCATTATATAAGCTCAACAGTCAATGTGTTAGTTTGTGCAATTTAAACATATTTACATGTATTTAGTTAGTGTTTTAAAGAAAGAATAAATAATAAAGGTGCATGAATGGTGATTCATCAAAGCTCGAGTGAAGCCTCAAGCGATGATGTAGCTAGCTTAGTTACAGTTGTGACTTTGGTGTTTGATCCAAAGTTGTGACTTTGATGTGTGATCCAAAGTTGTGAAATTTATGCTTATAATCGGTTGAGATATCCGTCTAAATATATCAAGATATAGTGTAATAGTTGGTTGACTCGACTAAGAGAAAATCCTAAGTTAGGAAGGTTTAGGTCGTGATTTTTACCCGCCTGGGTTTCTGTGTTAATATATTGTGCAATGTGGTTAGTGTTCTGATTGGATTTGATTGCTTGTCCTCTACTTCTGCGAAAAGGATTTTAATCTACCATACTCCATTCATCCTCACTCCGAAGTCTGTTCGATCTGCAAGTATTGTTAGGAGGTATAAGAGCAAGTTTCCTGATTCAGAGTAAAGCACCGATCTCATACCTAATGACAGTTACAGGAAACTCTGAAAACATGAATCACGAAAGCCAATCTACAGTACGTCCTCCTTACTTGATGACACCAACTACCAGATATGGAAAAAGAAAATGTCTATCTTACTGCAAGCACATGATTTTGTAGTTTGAAGCGTGGTCCAAAAGGGGATACATCAAATGGAAAGAGATTCCAGCTACATCATAATGGATTTAGAAACAATCAATGCCAATGTTATGAATGTCATATACTACGCACTATCCAATGGGGAGTTAGATCATATCTCTTATTTGCAAACAACCAATGAGATATAGAATTGTCTTTGAGTCATACATAGAGACCCTTCAAATGTTGAAAGACAAGAAAAGAAGAGTTTCTGACCAGAGAAATTTCACAAAAGTTATTAAAAGAAAGCCCTCGACATAACTTGGGATGATTCTTCAGTTACTCCCATAACTCGAGCAGCGACTCGGATTCTTCCAACGATGAAGAAGCTCTTATAGGACTCATGGATCATGATGATCATGAAAAATCAAAGGAAAGAGAGACTACTGGATCTTGGATAGTGGATGTTTCAAGCATATGACTAGAGACAGAGACCCCTTCCTACATCTAGAAACTAAGGATGGAGGCACAATCACTTTTTGCAACAACCATACATGTATAGTTATTGTTCAAGAAATGATCCGACCCTTGCTACCAGTTGTGAGTGTTAATATAGTTAAATGCCTAAAGCACAATCTATTGAGTGTATCACAAATCGTTGACATATGTTTTAATATTGTTTTGTCTAAAAAGTATTTTGAGGTTGTTAAAGAAGACATACTAGATGTTTTGTTAGAGGGAGATATGCACAAATATATATATATAGAGAGAGAGAGAGACGGTTAGTTTTGAGGATTTCTCGTCGCTAGAATGCTTTTTGGCAACAAAAGAAGAAATTTTAGAACGACATAAACTATTGGGTCACATTCACTTCAAACAAATCCACATGCTTAGTAAACTTAACCTTGTTAAAGGACTTCTTAAGCTATCTTATAAGAAGGAGACCATGTGTACAACATGTGCGTTAGGAAAATTTGATAGAAATCAATCCAAAAATAAGAATTTCGTTAGTACTTCATGACCTTTAGAACTTCTATATTTATACTTGTTTAGGCCTAAAAAATCTGCAAGTTTAAGTATGTGTCATTACTACTTTGTCGTAGTTGATGATTACTCTCGTTTCACTTGGGTTTTGTTTCTTACAACCATAGTTTAGCCTTCTTAGAGTTCGAAAATCTATCTAAACAGGTTCAAAACAAACAAGGCTCTACCATCACTAAGTAAAGAAGTGATCATGGTGGTGAGTTTGAAAATGAGCATTTCTCTCAAAACTATTCAAAAAACTAGAATCAAGCATGAATTATCAGCTCATAGAACATCATATTGCAATGGAGTAGTAAAGCGAAAGAATCACCCACTTCATGAATGTGCCCACACTATACTATGTGATCTGACATGCCTCATTATTTCTGGGCAGAAGCCGTGAATACTGCCTGTTATGTTTTAAGCATAACTTTAATTCGACTAGGATTAAAGAAGACATCCTTCGAGTTGTATTATGAATACTCTCCAAGGATATCTTATTTATAAATCTTCGGATGTAAGTGTTTTGATCTTAACACAAAGGATAATCTAGACATGTTTGACTAAAAAGTGAAGAAGATATTTCCATAGGATACTCTTCATGCAACAAAGCTTACAAGGTCTTCATCAAGAAAACTATGATAGTTGTTGAAGCTGTCAGTGTTTCATTCGAAAAGAACTAGAGTCAAATTTTTCAACCACTAGAATTGGAAAATGAGGATGAGACTGTGTTCACTGATCTGTCTAGTATACACGAGAATGTGAATTCTCATGGTCTACCGAAGAATTACTACTTTGTCAGAGACAATCCCAAGGAGTTGGTGGATGGAGATGTGTTTAAAGGAGTTCAAATAAGACCGCACTTAAATTCCATTTCCATGCCTATTTTGTATCATTTCTTGATCCGAAATCTATAAATGAGGCATGTAACAATGAATCTTGACTTTTGACAATGCAAGAAGAACTTGTTCAATTTGAAAGAATCAGGTATAAGAACTAGTAACCCCTCCTCAGAACGACTTAGTAATTGGTACTAAATGGGTTTTTAGAAACAAATTGGATGAGTCAGGTAATGTTTCCAAGAACAAGGTCAGACTCGTTTCTTAAGGTTATTTACAACAGGAATGCATATATTTTGATGAAATCGATTCTCCTGTAGCTATGATCAAATCAATCAGAATGCTTTTATCCTTTGCTTGTTTCAAAAAAATAAAGCTTTTTTAGATGGGTGTAAGGAGCACTTTCTTGAATGGATTTCTTAAGGAATAAGTTTACGTCAAGTAGCCTCCAGGCTACGAAGACTCTAAACACCAAGACTTTGTTTTTAGACTTAGAAAAGCTCTATATGGACTTAAGTAAGCTCAGAGAGCGTCGTACATAGGATAAGAGACTACCTTATCTCCTCAGCTTTTAAAGTAAGTAAATTAGATTGCACGTTGTTTGTTTAGTATGTTGGGTGCAATTTACTTCTTGTTTAAGTTTATGTTGGCTACATTATGTTTTGCCTCTAGTAATGTATCTCTATGCAAAGATTTCTCTGATATTATGCTTGATACTTTCAAGATGAGTTTGGTTGGAGAAAATAAGTTTTTCTTAGGTCTTCAAATATCTCATATTAAGAACGAGGCTTTCTTCTCGCAACAAAAGTTCGTGAAGAAAAAGTACTAGTGGTATCTGTCAGTTTATGGGAAATGTTCTACTATTGTGGTTTTCTAAAAAGCAAAACTGTGTGTACTTTCAACAACATAAGCTAAATATATTGCAACAACTTTAGCTTGTTCTCAATTACTATGGATGAGAAAGACTCTTACTAACTTTGATTTATCTTTCCCAAAAAGTCAAATCTTTTATGATAATACCAGTTCTATCAATCTTGTCCAAAATCATGTCAATCACTTTAAGACCAAGCATATAGACGTTCTCCATCACTTTCTTTGTGAACATGTCTTAAAAGGAGAATTATATTTTAATTATGTGCTAATAGATAAGCAGTTTGCCAACATTTTCACTAAACCTTTAGCTACTCATCGATTTGAGCAGCTCAAAAGATAATTGGGCCTTTGTACTAGAAAAGATCAGATTTACCCAACTGATCGACCACTTGAATTTGGCTTGATTGATCAGTCGTGATTGATCAAACATAATCGACATGGTCGATCCATTCGAGCACGATATATTTTGTTTTGATCACTGTTTCCTCAAAACTCGATCCACCTTGTTTCTCTCAACCTCCAGCTGTGTTGATTGACATCTGGAACACACCAAATCATCTTTATCTCTCTCAAATTCAAAATTTGAAATTTTCAATTTTTGATTTCCCTCTTTTGGCACCTCCTCTCATTTCTATTTAAAGGACCTCACCTATTCATTTCTCCTTACACCAGAAATGAATCCTCCTCCAAAAAATCGAGTTTTGTGAAGTTTCAGAGCACGGATTGATTGATCATCCTCTAGACATCGATCGGTCGTCCTATGATCGATCGGGTTCCATCCGCGATCAATCATATTGGTTAGTCATGAAATGTTTTCCCTTGTTTTCATCCTTTACAACTATTTCATGATTTTACCTTAATCTTGCCTCCAGTTAGATGGCTCCCAAACATCGGTTCACCGTTGTTTCATCTTCGGCTCCATTATCTACTCCATCAACCAAAGAGAACTACCAACACACATCCTTCACTCTCCTCTTGATCACAGCTTATTGCCCAACCTTGATAAGAATCGTCGTGATTGCTTTCTGATGAAGAGTGATATCTTCATGCGCAACAACCTTCACATCTTCTTCTACCCATCCGTATACCCAGGTTTTAGATCTCGTACATCAAGAACATATCTCAAATCACCATCGCATAATTTTATGTGAATTTGAAGGTGATTGGTGATTCAAGAAACTACCGCCTTCACTTTCACATGCACGGTTGATTTTTTGCATTGATGAACATGTAACATCTATTATATTAAACTATTCATGTGAGGGACCTATATTGAATGATTACCGAGTGGGGGCATGTAGATACCTCACGACACAAATCATGAGTGTCTCCTTACTACGAAAACCTTCGAAGAGGACCTTCTATCTCTAGACCTTTTCTTCACCCTCTTTCTCCCTTTCTAAACCACATCTTTTCTTGGACATTCGAGCATAGACGAGCAAACTTTAAACATGTTTCCAATGATATCTAAAATATCATGTACATCTTTATGAATGAATTTCCTCTTATTCAGAGCCATCTCTTCCTTTCTATCCTTACCACTCCTCCAACCAACTATCTAGCCCTTGGAGATTTGGTTTGACACATTATGACTTATTTCTCTATCGCTGATGTGTAAGACCTAAGGAATATTAGGTGTGTTCAACCATTCGGCGAAGACTCCGTGAAGTATTCACAAACCGCTCGAGATAATCCTCCTTCTCATGCTCCTCCCAACCAACCAAATTCCTTCCTCCTGACATCGGCTCCTCATGGTCATGGTTATGTACCTCATCCCCTCAGTGTCATCCGTCTTCAACTATTATTGGGAATACCAAAACCAATGTCTATCCCTTGGTCAAGTTCTTGCCCCTTAAGATGTAGTTGATGGTATTTCTCTCCTTCTGAACCGCAAGTAAGAGAATGTAGAATATATCATGTTGCATAATATTAAAATGGCTCATTTTTCAAATGATTTTGCGACATTCCATAATAAAGAAATTGATCTCATCTATCATCTCAATGATAGAATGGAGAAGCTCGAAGTCTCGAAGAAGCCATCCTCCTCTCATCGACCATCTAGGACTACTCTTGCTCATCCTACTACTCGTGCTAGATCCCCAGCACCTTCTCCTCATCCCTCTCCCCAAGCTTGGCCCTCTGCTTCACCTCCATCGTATCGCACTAGAAAGAAGCTTGTCATCGAAGAGATTCCTAATGATGATGAGG
Organism: Ottelia alismoides; assembly: GCA_037367405.1. Lineage (NCBI taxonomy): Eukaryota > Viridiplantae > Streptophyta > Magnoliopsida > Alismatales > Hydrocharitaceae > Ottelia > Ottelia alismoides. The sequence goes on from JAZKJV010011479.1 coordinate 20,220, forward strand.
AAGATGAGACCGAGTCTAGATAAGAAGAAGATGATGATATAATTGACTTTGATTATGACTCGGATACTTAGTTGTTCTTTCTTGTGTCTCTACTTCTTTGAGTTAAGTGCACTATGTATGATTAGAATCAGTATTTTGTATCTAAAAATTATAGGAAATTGATCTTAAGAGCATGGAAATATTTGATATCATATATATTTTTCTTAAAGCTTTTCAAATTATTTTCTATTTATAAAAAAAATCAAAAACATTGCTTTTTCTCCTATTTAATATTTAAAAATCCCTAAAAATTACAAATGTTTTGAAAAATCCGAAAAATCCTATTTATCTATTTTTTATCTTTTATTTTCGGACTGAATATTTTTGTAAAATATTAAATAGAACTTCTAAAAATACAAAACTCAGAAAAAAATTTGTAAAAATTATAAAAAAAATCGCAAAAAAATAAAAAATAGGTTTTAAGTTTCTGATTTTTATATCGTATAATATTTAGGAAAATTGAAATTGGGATAAATCTGATTATATATAGTAAGCCATTTCAAGTTCCTGCATTTACTATTTTACGTGTTTCCTCCTTTAAAATCCATTAAAAATCTCAAAAAGTTTAAAAAATTACTTAAAATGAAAAAAAATTTATAAAACTAAAAAACATTTTATTTTGAAAATTTGAGTTTATTTGTTATATTTTAAAACCCCAAAAAAACATCTCTTCTTATTTCTTTTCTATATAGTATATCCATATATTTATATATCATCTTATATTTTATCTTTAAATTAAAATAAAAAGTTTACAAAATTTAAAACATATAAAAATCACAAAAAATAAACTAAAAAATGCCAAAAATTAAAAAAAGTCCTAAGTTGTCTATTCATTTTTGTTGCTCTATGTCGTGTGCTCCTTTGTGGTTCAACTTCTACTACTTGTCATCTATACACAGTTTCATCGGGTATAATAAATTGTAGCTCACCTACATTTATTGTTTAATCAATATTGTTGGTTAATTATTGAAATTTTCTCTTAAGTTGATTGTCGAGAGTCGAGAGAGGGACTGTCGCATTGATACAGATATTGTAGGATCTGATTTCTCGGACATCGCAGGCCCTCCAAGACCGAACGTTAGGCACCCCAACTTCAGTGCCTTTTAAGCTTCCTGCAGAGAGAACTTCGAGAGTATGTGCAGAATAATGTTAGATTGAACAAGATAAAATAATTATCTGAATTTATAAAATAAACTGTCAATAGTCAGAGATCAATAATCAACATAGAGAATGTATCAACAAAATATGCAAATACATGAATCTGACATATATATGTCCAACATAAGTGAAAGATATTATAAGAAAAATATCACTGAATATTTCTATGTAGCTTCAAGGAAATCTGTGATAGCACACATAGAATTTGAGAAACTTGCTACAGATCGGGACTAGCTTTCAACTTAAAAATCTTTTCTCTTGAAGATATGAATAGTCAAGAGTGAGAGAGAAAGAGAAGATTACTCGAATGAGCTATTTGTTGAAATGAGGAGGTAGGCATCTCCTTAGTCCTTATACAGGGTTTGAACCATGTAGCCGTCAAAATTCAAAAATAATAAAGTTTAAATATGAAAGGATCGATTGATACAAAGAACATGATTGATGAATACTCGTATGATCGATCGGACAAGAGGATATGATCGATCAAAGGATCGGTTACGGAATTCAAAATTCAAATAAATGATCAATCATAAAAGTGATCTATCGATTAATAAAAAGTAAGGGTCAAGAATATGCAACGTTCAAAAAGTGATCGATCTCAACTAAAGACATGAGTGATCAATATGTCTTACCGATTATACAAGAACCAATGATCGATCAGTTCAAAAGTATTCATCAACTGGTTGCAGAATGATTGATCTGTGAAGCACCATAAGCGATTAATGGATGATCAATTAGTAGAAGTTGCAACGAGCGGTCAATTGAAGACTTAGACTTTGACTTTGTTGCAAGAACTTTGACTTGACCAGTATCAATACTAACATGTTGTGTACATCATCATAGATGCAACCATTCAATACTATTTACAATACATTCGACGATTACACGATAAGTACAATAAAAATATTTAGCAACATATAATGAAAATAGAAAAACTTCTGAAGAGATTTTGTTGTAATCTTGAACTTTGCCTGAAGATCCTACAAAAACAATAAACTTATGCCAGTAGAGATAATACACTTCAACAAGATTCTAACGTCATCTATCTACCGCTTGTTGTCTTAGTTTGCCACAATATGATGTATTTCTCAATCGATGATGTGGAAGGCCCTAGGAAGATTAAGTGTATTCAACGCTTTGGAGAATACTCCGTGAAGTTTTCACAAACCGTTAGAGACAATCCTCCTCCACAAGCTCCTCCTCTCCAACCAAATCTCTTCCTCCTGATACCATCACCTCACTTCTGTGGGTATGTACCCCATCCTTGCCACCATGTGTCATCCGCCTTCGACTACTCTCGAGAATGCCAAAACCATCGCCTTGCCCCTGATCATGTTTTCCCACTCAAGAAGTAGTTGATGGAACATCTCTCCTCCTTAACGACAAATATGAGAGCGTCAGACAGATGATATCGCATAACATCAGCATGGCTCATTTTTCCTATGATTTCACGGCATTCGAGATCGAGCAGGAGAAGCTCATCTTTCGTCTCAATGATAAATCGGAGAAGCGTAAAGTCTCCAACAACCCATCCTTCTCTCATAGATCTTCTACGGTTGCTTCTTCTCCACCACCACCTCATCATCATGATATAGCATCAACACCTTCTTCCCCTGCCTCTCCTCACACCATGCCCTCTACTCTTGCTTCATTGTGTGAAGAAGAAGAAGAACCGAGATTGAGTCTGAAGGAGACGATGAAGATGTGGTTGAATTTGAGTATGACTTAGATGCTTAGTGGTTGTTTTTTTTTGTTTCTATCATATGTATGAGTTAGTGCACTTTGTATTTTTTTTTGCTATGTTATGTGATGTTACTTTCTCTTTAATGAAGTTTGAAGTTATTTTTCAAAGTTTGTCTACATGGGCTTGTTGGTTACATGTTTAATAATGACAAGGGGGCGGGGAAGGAAACATAAAATTTAAGGCAACAAAAGATAACAAGAAAACTCTTTAAAAGTTTTAAAAAGAAGTTAAGATTTTAGGATCTTAGCTTTAGGAAAGAATTAAAATTAAATGAAATTAAGTACTGTAAGCAGATTTCAAGCTTAAAGTATGTTTTTTGTCATATGTAAAAGGGGGAGGGAGAATTGTTAGAATCTCAATTACTCTTGTTTCAAAGCAGGCACACACATTACATATACTTGCATAAGTGTAGTGATGGTTTAAGACCTCAACAAAAGCTTTTCAAAAGTTTTCTTTCATGTTATATGCTGTTAAGTGTCTTGCCTTGTACTTATTGTGTAATCATCGAATATACTCTAAATAATATTCAATTCTCATATCTATGATGATCTACACAGAGTCGATTTTATTAGTAGTCAAGCCAATGTTTCATGCAACAAAGTCAACTTAGTCATACCATTAATTGATCGCTCATTGCAATTCTTATGATCAACTATTCATTGATCGCTCTTGGTACTTGATCTTATAAATCATTCCACAACCAACTGAATAACACTTTGAACCGATTGATAATTGGTTTTTGTATAATTAGTTAGTAGTATAATTGCTCTTTCCTTTCTGGATGATAGACCTTTGATCGTTTCATTTTATTAATTAGTAAGACACTTTTTATTATTGATCATTGATTTGAATTTTGAATTATTTAACCGACCTTATGATCGATCAAGGTCTTTGTTTGATCAATCATATGAGCATTGATTGATTGGTGTCTTTTGTTGATCGATCATTCCAGATTTAAAAATTATAATTTTTGGCTCCCAAAGGTTACATGGTTGAATCACTGTAAAGAAGACCACTACCTCCTCCTTTCAACCCATAACTCATTCAAGTATTCTCATATATCCCTTTCATACTCTTGAGTGTTCATATTTTCAAGAGAGAAGATTTCTAAGCTGAAAACTAGTCTGATTCTGTGGCAAGCTCCTCAAGCTCTTTGTGTGTAGTCAAAGATTCTCTAGAAGGTATTTAGAATTTTTTTGTGATATTTTTAATTATATTTCTGTCACTTGTTTTAGAGATATATCTGTTTGAATCAAGTATTTGTATATCTTGTTGATATATTCTCTCTGTTGATCTGATTATTGTGAAATGATTATTTTATTTGATTAGTATAGATAATTATTTTATCTTATTCAACCAACATTGTTCAGCAAATGCACTTGGAGTTCTCTCTGCAGAAAGCTCGAGGTGAAACCTCTAGCAATGTTGCATCATGTTCAGTTGCAATAGTGACTTTGGTGTTTGATCTAAAGTTACAACTTTGGTGTGTGATCTACGGCTATAAGTTTCATGCTTGTAATCAATTGATACATCTATATAAGTATCTTATGATACATTGGAAAACTTGGCTGGCTCAGATAACAAAAAATCCCAAGTCTAGAAGGATCGGGTCGTTGTTTTCACCCACTTGAATTTCCATATTAACATATTGTGTAGTGTAGTTGTTGGATTATTATCTTAGATGAATTTGATTTCTTATCTTCTGCTTTCATGAAAAAATATTGTATTCGATGCTCCATTCACCCCCCTTAGTGTGTATTCGATCCACAAGTTCTGTCTAATATTATTTTTCTTAAAAAAGATATTCGTGATCTTAAATTAAACTGCAGTAAGCTTATAAATGATATTGTTAGATTTAGTAAAGGAAAAGAAAATTTAGATAAACTGCCTAGATCTAAATCCATGTGATAAGAATGGCATAGGATTTATTGATAGTTCAACATCTTATAATAAGTCGCTTGGTCAAATTAGATAGAGAAAGTCTAACCGCCATAGATCCAAAATATGGGTACCAAAAGATCTTCTCAAAACTTGTTCTGCTGGTGGAAGTAATGCAGACTTTAAGAAATGGATATACTTACTATCTCAAATTGGATTAAAGGTATGGCAACCTATTGAATCAAGAATGACACCAACCTCAACTATTGTAGGATCAAGATAGAGGCAGCTGATGGATAGTGGGTTCAAGATGTTCTATGCATGTGACACGAGACAAGGAGTTGTTTACCAGCATGGATGGCAAAGAAGGAGGTTTAGTCACATTTAGGAACGACCAAAACGGGCGTATCATATGTATTAGTCAAGTTTGTAAGGGTAAACTACTTCTAATAATGTTTCTTTAGTTAATGGTTCAAAGCATAACTTAGATAGTGCGAGTCAAGTTTGTGATAGAGGCTTTAGTATTTTGTTTTGATCAACCTGCTTTAAAATTCTTGATGAATCTAGTAGTAAATATTTTCTAATTGGAAAAAGGTTTAAAGATATTTACATTTTAGATTTTAACAAAGATAATGATTATGTTTGCTTTAATATTTGGCATAGAACACTAGGCCACTTACACCCTAAGTACCTAAATAAGTTGATTAAGAATAACTTAAAAAGTGTGTTGCATATTAACATGATTAACCCCAAAACACCTTATGATTCCTGTTCACTAAGAAAACTCCACAAAATCTATGTTAAAGCAAAAAATTAGTTTCAACATCTAGACTCCTAGAACTACTTCAATTAGATATGTTTGGACCAATAAGACTAGAAAGCCTTAGTGCTTGTAGATACCGTCTTGCAATAGTAGATGACTACTTGAGGTTCACTTGTTCTACCTTCCTAAACATAAAAATTAAATAATAGAATCTTTTATAAACTTTTGAAAAATTAGCTCAAAAAGAAAAGAAGGAAGAAATCCTTAAAATCGGTACATATCGTGGATGAGAGTTTGAAATTTACCAATCACTAAGTGTTGTGAAAAATGGAATAAAAGATGAATATTCATTTCCAATAGTACATCAATAAAATGGAGTTATAGAACTTTATTAATATTAATTGGTCTACCTAAATACTTTGAGAATGAAGCTGCTAATATCGATTGTTATGTACTAAACAAAGTATTAATATGACCAATCCTTAAAAAGACAAGTTATGAATTTTATAAAGGTAAATTTTCTAAGATAAACCACTTCAAAATATTTGGAAGTAAGTGCTCTATATTAAACACAAAAGATAACTTAGACATGTTTGATGCTAAAAGTGATGAATGTGCATTCACCGGCTACTGAATCATAATGAAGTTTGATAAGAACACACTAGTTGTGGAAGACACAATGCACATAAAATTCGATAGAACTCCACATGAATTAAACAATCAAGAAAATTTTATTGGAGACAAAGAAGACGAAGAACAAATACTCATTGTTATAGCCAATATAAAAGATACTAGTGCGTATAATCTCTCTAAAGCTTGAATCTTTAACATGGAACATCCCACGACATAAGTAATTAGAGAAATATCAGATAAAGTTAACCCAAGATCTTAACTTAACATTATTTTTGTACTTGATGCTTATGCATCTCAAATAGAACCTAAAGGAGAAGATGCACTAAAAGATGGGAAAGATAACACCGATGGGAGCTCAAGCATGGCTTGATGCAGATGAAAAGGATAAGGATATTGATGTAACTTAATACAGAGATATAATTGGTTCGTTTTTGTATCTTTCTACTAGCAGACTAGACATTGCTTTCAGTACATGTCAGTGTATTGGGTTCTAGTCGAATCCTAAAGAGAGTCACATAAAAATTATAAAAATAATCTTAAAATACTTGAAAGATACTTAATTATGGTTTGTTTCACCTTGTATCACCACACCTTTAATTAAAATCTTATGGTGATGCTGACTATGTTGGAAATAAAACTGATAGAAAGAGTACTAGTGGAACATATCATTTTCTTGAAAATGCATTGGTATCCTGATTCTCTAAGAAACAAAACCATGTAGACATATCAACAACATAATACATATATGCTCTTGCATGTTCGCAAATGTTGTAGATGAAATATACCTTAAACGACTTTGGTTTAAAGGTTGAAAAGTACAAAAAAAGTGTAGGTTAATATAAGTGCTATAAATCTTTATACAAATCATGTGTTACACTCTAGGACTAGACACATTGACATTAGACATCACTTCCTAAGAGATTGTGTTCTAAGAGGATAAATTTCCTTAAACATTATAAATACAGAAGAACAACTTGCTAATATGTCTACAAAACCCTTGAATCTTGATAGATTTGTCTATCTAAGAAGACACTTAGGTTTATACCAACCTAGTGACATATCTTATACCTTTCTTATAAAACAAAGTTTTACAAAAAGGGGAGTTATGTAATCCTCTAGCTTACTCAAAAGATCTGAGAAACTTTTTAACATTACTAATGAAGGGTAGAAAAATCTTTTTGATAATGACAAAAGGGAGAGAAGTTTTACTATTTTACTGAGGTACGAAGAGAGGGAGAGATGCATTACAAAAGAAGATTACTAAATGAAGAGAGATTAACATCAAAAAGAAAAGGGGAGGTAATTCCTAAAATCAAATAAAAAAATATAGCTGAAAGTTTTGAAAAATAAATATATATTCTGTTATTAACAAAAAGGAGAGATTGTTAGTGACTTAGTTCTTACTAATGACCTTATTGCACATTTTTTTGTAGCTTGATTTACTTTTTAGGTAGAAGCTATGTGATGAAAATTGTAGAAAAGTTATGAAGCTGACTCAAAGCTTAAAGCAACCATGAAAGACTCATGTTGAAGGCTTAAGACTCTGGAATGGATTATCGAAAGATTCAACTCCAAAAGCTTAGGTGAATTAAAGACTTTATATATCAAGGACAAGTTAAGAAGGTTGATGTGACATATTACATAGTTGGCAAATTTATTTTATTTGGACAAGCCCAAGGTCAAACTCAGGGAGACCATTATCTCCTTAGGTCGGTTTTTTAGATTATGAAGATAATAAGTATTCGAATGGAATATTTTTGGCAATGTTTGAATGCCAATATTAATGATATGCAAATGCAAGATGTCATTTTAAGGTAAAATGATCTCGAGATGGGGATTCTAAAATAATTAGCAAAATAATTCAAAAATCCAAGAGACTTTTTTTTCTTAATTATTTATGCAATGAAGAATCCGAAACATGATTTTTTATATTTTTAAAACAAAGAATACATGCATAAAAATGGACACTTTTTATGGGATTTCCGTAATTTTTTGAATAAATGATGTGCAAAAATTGTGAAATTTTATCATTAAGATACTTATTGTGAAATTGACCTACTGTGATTTTTTTTTGGATTTTTAAATTATGGTGAATTAAATATTTAGATTGTGTGATTTTTAGCATTTTAATAAATATCAAAATTCAATAGTTTCTCGAACTAAAATTATCCTAAATATCTTTGATAATAAGGAATCTAGAAGAATTTTTAGATCCTAAAATATTAAGTTATGAATCAATTAAAAATCATTTACCCAGATCACAAAATAATTTTATGTCAAACTAATTATGCATGCAAATGAGATGATTTTTGGGCACAGTATAGAGCACAACTAGTTCTACCAAAATAGAATTTCCAAGATCTTTTGGATTAAAGATCAATTAGATACGAATTAAAGAGCTCGCTATGGGTAAAATGTGACAATTTTCACCACAATAAATTTTAATAATTTAACCAAAGCTCACAAATTTTCCTAAATATCCACAAGATTGGGAATTAGATTGTCTACAACATGAAATTTTTGGAATTAAAATATGATAACAAATGATGGTTCAAAATGAGACTCAAACATAGGGGTATAAATGCAATACATAATAAAATAAAATGAATAATAAAAATGGTGACGAGGATTAAAGCGAAATTACCAAGTCCCGAGAGGGCTGGTGTGCATTTTTCCCACGTGCGCACGTGCCTTGCACGTGCTTCTGAGGTAAGACCTTGGAGTTATTCTGGAGAAGATTCGAAGGCCTGGTTGCAATTCACCTCTCGTCCTACGTGCAGTCATGTGAGTTTGAGCTTTGGGTGGAAGGCGGAGGGTCAGACCTCCGAGGCGCCACATGGGAGCGGGTGGCTGCTTCAAGTGCCCCAAGGCAGAGTGGCTCGAGCGATTAAGCTTTGGAATGAGGTATGATGCCCGAGCGCGTCGCTGTCTTGGGGTTGTTGGATAAAGTAGCTGATGGAGGAGATGGTTGGGGTGGCTCGATGTGAGTTCAGTATTGATGATTAAGGGAGGGGGAATCAAAGGGTAGTTGTACGTAGACCCTTTTCCTTGTCGTTCTTCTTCCTTGGAAAGGAGGAGCTGGCGGTCGTCGACGGTGGTGTTTGGGCAGTGGACGAAGGCTAGCGGTGGTGCGGTAGTGCGAAGGTGGAGAAGATAAGTGTCGGCGGTGGATATAGGAAGTGGATATGATCTGGGCAGTCGTGGACGATAGAGCTACGATGCGAGGCAGGGGTGAAGGTACGAGGCACGGAGGGGAAGAAAGAAAGAGAAAGCAGAGAAAGAGAAGAAAGAAAAAGCAAAGGAGAAGAGAAGACTGGGGAAGAAGAAATGACCAAAAGATAAAGAGAAGAAGCTTGCTTTACCTGATGGTTTCACCTAAGGTTGGATCTAATTGAGCTCGAAGGGGCTCTATTGATCCCAGTCTTCACTTCAAAGATCTTGATGAGGAAGATCAAAGCTCTACGGGGGCAGATGCACGCCACAACAAAACTCTGGTTTGAGCTTTGGATTATGCCTACGAGGGGCTCTCAACCGCCATCGCCTACAAGACTACCCTCAGATGCTGTCACCAGCCAAGGGCTTGAAGCTGATGGCTATGGCTCCCTGCTTCCCGTTTGGCGAATTCTCGTGACTGGGGGAGGAAGAATCATGTTAAGGGTAGTTGGAGCTTCACGAGAAGATCGGGGAGGTTGGGTTCTCAGAGCGAGGATTATGGAGGAGATGGGTGAAGTCAGAGGGGGTGGTTGGACAATTGGGCGAGGGAAGAGGGGCTAGGTCGTCGGGAAAGAATGTGGAGTTAGTGGAGGAGATAGAGGAGTAAGGTATGGCAGAGGATGCGAGCGGTTGGGTTGGCCATGCTGGCACCGCTGCCGCTGGATGAGAGATGGGCTGAGCCGGTGGATGCGGGAGGAAGAAGAGGCCCCCACCATCCAATAGGGGGTCATCAGAACAGATGAGATGATGCCACATGGCACAGTGAGGAGTCGCCACGTGTCCGAGGATAATAAGGGAGTATAGTAATTATAAATCAGAGATTCATAATGGGGTAATAAATAAATAAAAATTTAAATAAGCTAAATTAAATTAAAAACCAAAATAAGAAAATAAATAAAAGGGTAAAGGGGGACGACTCATTGCGACTCTAGGAGCAGCCACGTGTCGCTCCCAGATAATTTGAAAAAGAATGAGAAGAAAATCAATAAAAAATAGCAAATGAGGTCAAATAAAAAAATCTTCTTGAAAGTTATTCGTCTCGATGAGATCTACAATTTACATGAAGAGACCAAAACTAAAAGAAATCATATATACAAAACATATTTTTGATGCTACTCTATAGATATAAATACTTGTATTTTTGTAATTTGCAATTTTTTTATCATTTTAAATAAGGTAAAAAAATATAAAATCATATAAAATATAATAATTATTTACACACTAATCTAATTTTTAGATTTTTAACAAATAATAAAATAAAGAAATAAAACAAGCGAGGCATATATATATATACAGACTCTATATCCATACTTAGAGAGATTTATTTTCTTTGATTTTTACTTAATTTTTATTTAGATGTTGACATATTTTATTAAAATATAAATCAGAGAAAATAAAAGAAAAAGAAATAAATTTAAAGTATTTATTTTTGTGCTTAAAATAATAAGGTCAAATCGTTCAATATATAAAACTCAAGCTTCACATATCAACTTCGATTCCCTTTAACTTTATATTGTTTTATAGATAATTTAACATATACTAATTCAAAAGTGACTAGGGGTTCATAGGAGACTGTATGGGAGGGATATTCATTTTACACGTTTTTGTCTCCAAAGTAGGGTTTGAGTTTTATTGGGCAAATATATGAGTTTGTATTTTTTTGTATTTTTTCTTGATTAATGTTATTAATATGTACACAACGAAGTTGATTTTATTTTACTTTGAGTAAGTGAAAAATAACTACCAATAGGAAAAGTTATGGTAATATACATTTGATGATGTACAAGATTTTTGACCTTCTTTTTTAATGCAATTATGGATGCTAAAATATGGATATTAGCTACATATGCATAATGATAATTAAATGCAGCTAAAGACTTGGGAACGAAGCTCTATTTTCATCTTTTAAAGTGATGACTCACGGATTCATCAACCCCTATACTTAAACCATGCTCATCCCCGAGCAACTAAACAAAATGCATTAGTGAAATGATATCGGGGTTCCACTCCAAGGTCATGAAGAAAAGGTGAAAATGGAGCTCGACTCAACCTTTGGATTAACAATATGGCGTAACTCCTTATGAGAACTAGGGTTTTAAAAACAACAATCTCCAAGTTGCACAGGTACTCATCCAGACCCAACTCAGAAGTCATCTTAGATGTACCCCCTCCCGAAGCATCCCACATGAACACAAAATAACTGTCTCTTGTGAGTGAAGGTTGTTAGCTCTTCCCATGCAAGATGCCGAACTACCATGCAATTTCCTCCTCTAGTAACTCATCCTCGAGGAGTCATGTATTTCCTTCTAAGTTCATGAACGTGCTAGTTCACAATTAGTGGGGGGATAAGTTAGAAGAAGGGAAAAGAATTGGGGAGTGATCGGTGTAGTCAACTCTCCCGTGAAGCTTGGTCGGTGTAGTCAAGTCTCCACCCTATAGTTAGTTAGAAATGGATATTCGTTCTTATTATGTGAGAAACTTGTCATAAGTCGTTAAGATAAACATATCATAGATAGTATTCTGACTTTGTTGGACTTTGTGAATTGTGCATTGATGAATCTATCATGAATGTAACACTCATTAATAAAAATCTTACAAGATCCAGAGATGACGGAAATCATTCAAACATGATTTGGCATCAAAGATTTGGTCATTTATCTATTGATAGGATCAAGAGAATTATGAAGTATGGACCCTTAGATTTTCTACACGTCAAAATTTACCTAACTGTGAACATTACATTCGAGGTAAAATTACCAATGCACCCTTCCAAAACAAGGGTACATGATGCGAGGGTATTCTTGATGTGGTACATACTGATGTATGTGGTCCCTTCAATACCACGTCATGAAATGGATATTGATATTATTTAAAGTTTATTGATAATCATCTGTGATACATGTTTATCTTCCTATTATGTCATAAATATGAAACTTATGAAAAGTTCAAAGAATCCATGGCTTTGATCGATAACTAGACCAATAGGAAGATTAAACCATTTAGATTTGATCGAGGTGGAGAGCACCTCTCAAATGAATTCAAGGAGTATCTCAAAGAGAGAGAGAGGGGAGAATTGTATCTAATCTCACTCCTCCTGGAACTACCAAACTAAATGATGTTGCTGAAAGACACAACAGAACCATTATGGACATGATTCGTTCAGTGACGAGTAAAGCACATTTATCTCTTAGTTTATGCGTATATGAAGCAGAGACTAAAATATATATCCTTAACAAGGTTCCTAGCAAATTTGTACCCAAAACCCCTCATGTGCTTTGATTTGGAATTAAGCCCAGTGTTAGACATGTGAGGGTTTGGGATTGCCTGGTCCATGCAAGAATCGTGGAAGCAAGTAAGCTAGAATCTCACACTAGAGAGTGCTACTTCATTGGGTATGTAAATGACGGTATTAAATAGCAACTTTATGACCCTAATACTCAAAAGGTTTTCATCTATAGGGGTGTAAAATTCTTAGAGGATGACTTCTTTAAGAGTCAAGATGAAGTGAAGTAAAGGAACTCATTGAATCCCCTGAGGATATTGAGCTTCCTGAACCAGAAATTGAAGATGTAAGTAAAGATGAAATACACGTACCTCTTCGAAGGAGTTCAAGGGTGGTTATGCCAAATGAAAAATACAGATTCCATATGTTAGGTGAAATCGACAATGATCCAACTTCATTTGATTAAGCACTCACGGATCATGACGTGGATAGATGCATGAGAGCAATAAAGTCTCAAATAGAGTACATGTACAAAAACGGTTTATGGACCTTAGAGAATTCACCTAGAGGGGTAAAACCCATAGGGTGTAAATGGATCTTAAAGAGAAAGAGGAGGTATGATGGGAAAGTAGAGACCTTCAAAGCACAACTCGTAGCCAAGGACTACATACAGAGAGAAGGCATCGACTACGATGAGACATTCTCTCATGTGTCTATGCTCAAATCCATCAAGGCACTACTAGCTACAGTTGCATATCTTGACTACTATGGACGTCAAGACTGCATTCCTCAATGGATATCTCAGGGATGATATCTATATCGAGCAACCCTAAGCTTCATAACTGATGAAGGTAAGCATGCAAGCTGAAGAAATCCATCTATGAGCACAAACAAGCTTATCGTAGCTGGGACATCATATTTGATGAAACTATAAGGAGTTATGATTTCATTCAGAATCCCGATGAATCATTTGTCTACGAGAAGCTTAGAGGGAGCTCCATTATGTTCACTGTGCTTTGTGTAGATGACATACTTATCAACGGGAACGATACATTGATGATGACTAGTCTTAAGGTATGTTTCTCCCATATCTTCGAGATGAAAGACCTTGGAGAAGACTCTTATATCTCGGGTCTGGAGCTGTTCAAAAATAGAGAAAAGAGGATTTTAAGACTGACACAACATGGGTAGATTAAGAAAATCTTGGAATGTTTCCATATGGAGAATTACAAGAAAGGCTTCCTTCCCTTAAGACATGGTATACACAGATCTAAAGGGATGTCTCCTCAAAGTGTTGAGCAAAAGAAGGTCATGGATGAATGCCCTTATGCATCAATCGTGGAAAGCCTATGCCATGATGTACATAAGGTCGAATATCTGCCATGTTGTGGAAGTTTTGAGCCATTATCAATCCTACCATGGAGAAAAACACTAGAATGCAGTGAAGAGAACCTTTAAGTATTTAAGATGGATAGAAGATTACATCCTAGCCTATGGAGATGATGATCACCAAGTTTTAGGATACACAGATTCGAACTTCCAATTTGATATAGATGACAACAAGTCAACTTCAGGGTTTGTAATCTTGTATAGTGGTGGTACAATGAGCTGGAGAAGTAAGAAGCATGATACTATGACTGATTCAACAATAGAAGCTGAATATTTTACAACATTGAATGCTGCAAAAGGAGGCGGTGTGGTTACGCTAGTTCGTCCTGGAACTTGGAATAGTTTCCTCTGATACTCCCATCTTGAAGCTCTCGCGGTAACATGGGAGATATAACTCATGGGAAGGAACCCGGATGTCATCAGAAGAGCAGCACATGGAAATGAAATACCACATCATTCGAGAGATTCAAAAGCATGGTGACATCATCATCTAAGGTGGCCTTTGTCGATAATGTTGCTGATCCCCTTACCAAAACTTTACCCCAAAAGGTTTTTGACCATCATGGAATGAGTATATGTTTAAATATTGCACTTGAATGGTTCTAAGGGATAGCGGGAGATTGTTAGATGTGTGAGCCTCAGTAGAACCATTTCTACAATAAATGGTATTATAATATTTTGATATATCGATAAAAGTTATTGACTTATTTCACTCCCAATCTAAGATTAAACGAGTGAATGCACTTATAAGGTTCCTCAGTACAATTAAGATTATGCACCATGGCTATCTTAATAATGATATATATGTTGATTCAATGGTTGAATCATAAAGGGTGATATTTGGATGATATCTAAAAAGTTAGATTGAGGACTTATCGAGCACCGTCAAATGATTGTTAAGAAAGAATCTTTAGTATGATAAGGAGATGGCAATCCTTCTTTAAAGGTTGATATCTGGCCAATCTCTTGATGTAGATCCTTTGCATAGGAATGAGGATTCGGAGGTGTCAGATAAGTTATGTCAAAGAGTTGACTTAAGGAGATCGAGATAACCAAGACCTATATTGTATGCTATCACGATGTAGACATGCATCCTCTAACTAGAGACAGATGTATTACTATATGTCTAAGTCTATACATTAGGCATGCCATTAGGTTGATGACCTAATCAAGGTCTATACATCGGCGAGATGGTATGCATACAAGGGCATATGAATAATATGATCTCTCAAAGGAATCATACACGTTCACTATCGAACCGTAGACATGAACTCACTCATGAGATATTAAGATCAACCAAATTCCATGCATGGTTGTCTTGATTTGGAAGCATGAAAGAATTTGTAGGTATGATATATGTTATTGGAAAGCATATGATTAATCCCAGCTCCCAATGATCAAATGAGAAACTTAATGATAATCATTAAGAATTCAAATATGATCTAAAACTTCAGGTTTATTTTAGGTCTTCTAGTATGCAGGATATATGTGTATTAGGAATACTCGAGGATGATGTGATCGTAGATGATTGTATAACCATGACACTTCCATTCCGAGGTAGTGATGAAACATGTTTGGATTTTAGCGACTCCTCTCAAAAGATTAGTAATATGATCTTAGTCCAAATATTGGACATTGACCTGAATGTGGTTTGGATGCAATTAGAAGATTAGATTTACGGTTTGATTTAATCAAAAATCTTTGAGAGGTCAGATAGATTTGGATATGAGATAAGATTTCAATATCCAAGTAACTATACATAGAATGTACAATCACCTTGTTCTTATCTCCAAGTATCAACGGATAAGGCATATTGTCCTTTAAAGAATTCAAGGATAATCTATTGCTGACAATATATCAATACACTGAAAAATTGACGATTAAATGTGATTTAATAGTCATAAATAATGTGAATGTAATTCATGTTATCTGGGCACATGAAGCGAATCATCTGAGATAATTAAATGAGTTCTAATTATCAAAGATATGATTAATGTGGATATCACTATCCAAAATAGTCATAAATATTATAAATATGATTTATAATATCAATGAGATATTTTATTATAAATAGGATTTACAAACTAAATGCTAATGATTCACATTATACGATTAATTGTAAATGTAAATTACATTTTATATTGTGTAGTTGAATAGGATTCATAATTGTCAATGGCATGATTGAAATTATCACACAAATAATTTGAAATTATTTTGGTGAAAATTCAAGCAATAACAGTTGTTGCACATGTGTAATAATTGATGAGATATGAGATCCCATCGATATTAGAAAAGGAGAGAGCTCCATTCCATATTGAGAGTGGACAACCGCATGGAGTCTCTCTCCATGGTGGTTGTCCCCCCTTATTATGGAAGGAGGATCTCCTCCTTTTCCATGCTATTTCATGTGAAGTGATCTAATTAAATTTAAACTTGTTGAATATTCATCAATATATTTATTTTCTTTTAAATTAATTGATTATTATTTTAAAATTTATGCAACAAATTATGGTTATTGATTTCAATTAGGAGTGCATCTCCATCATCCAATTTGTTATAAAAGAAAGGCTAGCTCTAGTTATTTCTCTTATACAAGTTGAAAGCAACACACACACACATGTATGCATTCTTCTTATCATGTTCAAGAGGTT
The DNA here is from genome assembly GCA_037367405.1 of Ottelia alismoides. NCBI lineage: Eukaryota > Viridiplantae > Streptophyta > Magnoliopsida > Alismatales > Hydrocharitaceae > Ottelia > Ottelia alismoides. The sequence continues at coordinate 36,911 of JAZKJV010011479.1, forward strand.
CTCTCTCTCAACTGTAGTGGCCGTCCACTTGGTGGTTATTGAAAGTCGTCATCGTGCTACCGTTGTGCTGTCAGATCGATTGCTCGTGGATATTCCTCTTCTTCGGTGCCCAGTGCTCTCGAGGAAGGCTATGGATTCATGAGACGAAAATGGGAGGTTTCATGTCAGATCGTCAACTCAAATTGTAGGAAGCACGCGTCTCATCTACTCACTCGCAAGTTCATCCTTCGTTGGATCAGACTGACATGAGATCTCTTCATTTAGAGACATGCGATCACAAACAAGCTTCAAGAGGTAATCCTTTTACCCATTTGTGATCTTGATGAAATGATACGAGAAAGGTTCTCATGTCATGTAGTTTCATCTTTGTTAAAAAAAGTAATCTCCGTTGCCCCTTGCAACTAGCATGACTAGTTGCTCTTGATCGCATGTGACACAATCTTCATGCTTTAGTGATGAACTAAGGCCTAAACCCTAGCCTTCGACCTTTACTTGCATTATAACTTTTAAAAGTCATACACACCCTAGATTCGTAGGCTGAAATTAAATGGACTAATTAATTGTATTATTGTGCTTGACCCTGGACTTATATAGGAAATTTAGTCGATCCATTCCTTTTGGAGACACTTCTCGGTTCCGATTAGTTGTTAACCGACTGTACTACAATACGATATAATGAGTTAAATCGATTAGCGATTCATCAATGAGTAAATAGTTCTCTCAAAGGGAATGTACAAGTTCACTATTGAATGAGAAGACATGAGCTCACTCATGAAATATTGGGACAAATCAAATTCCATTGATGGTCATCATGTATTGGAAAACAATATATGATTTGAAGGTATGATATATGCCTTTTAAAAGCATATGATCGATACCAACTCCCAATTATCAATTGACAAACATACCGATAAAAAATCGAAGGAGGCACTTCAAAAGAGATCTAAACTTTGGGTTTAGTCACGATCTTCCAATATGCATGATGCATGGGTATTAGAAATACTCAAGGGTGATGTGCTCTTAGTCGATTGTATACCATGACACTTTCCATTCCAAGGGAGTGATGGAACAAGTTTGGATTTTAGTGACTTCGCTTAGGGTACTGGGTATCCAATCTTAGTCCAACGGTTAGACACTGATCTGAATTAGATTCAGATCCAGTGAGTAGATTGGGTACATTATCTGATATGATCAGACATCTCTGAGAGGTCTTCTAAATCTCAATATGAAATTAGCTCTTGATGAATACGTGGTTCTTCATCTCAAAAACTTGATCTTAGCAAAATCCCCGAGTAAATTCCCTAATAAATGTATATAAAATCAATAAATTAATAAAATGACTCTTGTAAATAAAACACACTAATTATTGTATATTAGATTGTAAAAAATAAATTAACAATAAAAATCTGCCATTCTAATAGAAAAAGGAGAGAGCTTGGAGTGTTTTGTTGGTGACAACGACGAGACATCTTCCTCATGCGACGACCTCCTTCAGGCGAGATCTGCGGAGCTCCGCTCCGCATCACGAGTTCTCCATAGAGCCCGCACAGCTTCTCCGATTTTTATTTCGCCAATCGGATCGAGGTGATGACAGGAGTCCAGCGTAGCTGCTCCGCAAATCCGACGAACATCAGGTAAGTATTCCATCTCATTTCTCTTGCTATTTTATTTTATCTAATATTTTATTTTATTGTTGTGTTGGTCACCATCATTTTTATATTACCACAACCATCACTCCTTCATCCTCACCTCTTGTCTTTATTCACTGATTAAGAAATAAAAAATTAAAAAAATCTAAAACAAAAAAATAGTACAACAAAAAAAATAAAAAAAATCATAAAAAATATGGGAGGAGCAGCGCTGCCCCTGCCACCCACTGCTCCCCCTCGGCCTCCCCTCACTCAGATGTCGGCCGTCGCCACTCCGCCAACCCTACGACGCCTCCGCCGACCCTGTAGCGCCTCCGCCGCCCCTCCTCCTTTCAGCTGCTCCGCCACATGCGGTCGCCCCCTCCGCTCCACGTGGGCCGCTACTCGCAATAGACGACCACCCTCCGCCACCGCAGCGGTCCCCTCCGCTCTGCGTGGCCCCCACACGTGGCTATCCTCCTCTCACGTGCGGCGCGCCCCCGCCGTCGGCTCTGCCTCCTTCCCATCGTGCCTAGCCGCCCAGAACGAAGAAGAAGGTCTTTGTTATTTTTTTATTTGGAAAAATTGTATTTTGTTTATATTAAGTTTTTATAATTACAAAAAGGCTCGTGTGCTTAGTTTTCTTATATGTTGTGTTTTCTGAATTTGCACGGATAACACTATGTTTGTGCGGTAATTTGGACATTTGTTTTGCATCATTTTGTTTAATGAAAAATGTCATTATGTTGAGCAACTCATCTCTGTCATCTGAATATTTATTTATATTTTTGTGAGATATTGTGAATTAACTAAAATTATTTAACTGAGATATTTTATATTTTACCCACATTGAGCTTTTAAATTCATATCTCACTCATGTTGCTCCAAAATTCCACGAAAATTAGAATGATGCCTTCAAATGTGTTTGAATTAGTGTCCAAATATCTTTTTAATTGGAGTTATCCTATGCCTGAAATAAATTGAAGAGTGATTTTCGAAATTGATTTTTAATTAAATCCACACATCATATTTTTGCGAAATTTCAAGTCTCCTGGATTCCATATGTAAATATCTTTCTGAGATAATTCAATCTCTACCTAATTTGATATTATGGATTTATTATGAATTAATTACTCACTGTTAATATATTTTCACTAAAAAAATCAAAAAAATTCATATTGTGTCGAAAAATTCCAAAAATATTACTGTAGTGTCCTTGCATCATGTTTTCATTCCGGTAAAATTTTCATGATTTTTGCATTCTGATTGTGTGAAAAATTGCTAAAAAACCCATAAAAAGTATGCATTTTTAGTTATTGCATTTTAACCCCTAAAATTCCAAAAAAAGGTGTCTTGCATTCATCACTGGATTAGAATTCTAAGAAAAATACAACTTGGCTAAATTGGACTTATTTTCTATTAAAATTAGTTTGGTTAAGTTGTGTGAATTCTTAGTATCTTAATTCATCAACATTCGTATTTCACATTTTGGCATTTATTTGCATAAAAAATCTACATTGGAATCTAAATCTTAATTTTCGAATTAACCTGAAGTTGTTCCTTTGCCTCCCTGTGTTCGACCCTCGATTTGCCTGGGATATAAATTAAAACTGAGACACTCTTCACGGAGATCTTCCCTCGGTTCTGATTGATTTGCTAATTACACGTAATACAAGGAACACAGAACGTATATAACGATTCATCAACTATACATGGCATATACAACTGCCATGACCTTGTCTCTAAGTATTCACAGAGAAAGAACATTATCATTAAAAGAGTTCAAGGATTGTTCTAAAAATACACAAATTTGAATGATGAGTAAATGAGAGATTTAGGATAATTAAATTGTAAATGGTCATGTACAACATTATCATGGATAGTGTTATCCACAACAATCCAAAAATAACGTGGATAAGATTCACATTAATTTGGACACGTCTAGAGAGATATCCTAAGATAATTAAATTGGATTTAATTATCATATATAATATTAACGTGGATAGTGCTATCTTGCGATAATCATGGATAGCGTGAATAAGATCCACAATATCCCATTGAGACTTAATTGTGAAAAGGGTTCACAATTTAAAATTAATGTGAATTAGATTCACAATATGTAATAAATGTAAATATGATTTATATTTAGTCATGGACTTATGAATATGATTTATATTTGTTGATATTTTATTTACAATTATCACAAATAATTTGGAGTCTTTTAATGATAATTGAATTTCAAAAAAACCAACGAATAAAGATTTGGTTGTAGATTACATCTAAAAAAGAAAAAGAGATACTCCTAATAGGAGTGGACGTCCAAGGAGGGGGCCACGATGGTTTCCATCCCATCTTGAATTATCTCTTCCTTTTTTTCTTTTTTCTGATTACTTGTTGGTTATTTTATATAAGGATTATTTGGATAATGAGTTAATAATTTGTTATCAACTTTTATCTTAAAAGTTATTGAGAACTATATTTAAATCTTTACCATTGATTAAAAAACAAGAGTGCATCTTCATGGTCAGAAAAGGAATATAAGGAGAGACATAGCCTAACTTAACTTCTTTAAGCAATTTCCATGAGTTGGAAAACTGCAAGTTTGCTTGTCTGTCTCTCTCTATCTCTACACCCCATCCTCTTCCTCTCCCCGTGACTATCTCCTACCCTAGGTCGTCCACCCAATGCCCATGCTGTCCCCTCTGTGCTTACCCTATTGTTGTGATGTCATATCGATTCGATCGATCTAGTCGATGCTTCGTGCCCTTGAAGAAGGAAGATGGTTTCGTTTGATGAAATGAGAAGAAAGAAACTGAGATCATCTCGTTGGATTGTGGGAGTTACGTGATTCATACCCACACATGCAAGTGTTGTCCCGTCATAGTGGACCTGAGATTGAAGGTCTCTTGCGTTAGAGACTTGAGGATCACAATCACGCTTCAACGGTATGCCCTTTACTTGTGTGATATTGATGGAATGAATTGGGAATGATGCCCAATCCATGTTGTTCCATTGATTTTTGTTTAATTTCCGTTGCTACCGCATTGTGCGACTCGTCTCTTTTGATCAGATATGACCTGATCTTCATGCTCCTGTGATGGGCAAGGCCTAATTGCCTTCCTTCATCACCAAACTCTCCTACTGTTTAAATATTTAATGTTGGGTGCCATGATACACGTGGATGCGTCTTTAGGATACATCACTATGTGTACATTGGTTAGCATCCCTCAAGTGGTACATTTTTAGATGCAATCTAGGATGTGAGATTGCCCACTTAAGGCCTAATGAACACATATACATATATATATATAAATATGTACGTGCATTATTCAAACAAATGTAAGTGTTGGGAGCTTGAGTAAGATGCACGTACCTCAAATGCGTGCTTATGAAGGTAACCCAACCCTTGGGTACATAATAACTTGGAAGTCATAGCATGAGATCCAACATGGGTTAAGATCACATACTGTCCATTATTGGATAATAAATAAATAACTAGACACACATCGAGGTGTTAAGTCTCAGGGTCTGAAAGGACCTAAATAGTTTAGACATGACCTTGAAAAAGGGTAGATGGATTGAAGAAGTTATACAAGCGATTATTAAAAATAAACAATTGAAAATGTTGTGATAATACGTAGGAGCTCTATAGGAATAGATATAAGTCAAATAACAAGTAATGATAATGAGATATATGTTGATTGGTGATTGAATGAGGCAATGCCACCTGCTTCGGAGTTGATCTTGATATGCAAGCGAGGCAACATGAGATGGATCTGGCTATGATGTGCCAGAATTAGTTGAGGCCCTGTTGGGTGGGAAAATTTTGCACAATAAGAAATAAAAATGAATGTCTAGATACGATTAAACAAAACATGTATAAAAATGTGTTATGAATGTTTGCTTGCATGCGGTAGGCTTAAACAAGTTAACACACTTGAGAATAGGATGCAACGCTTGTGTCTAAGTGAATCCTAAATGATTGTCGATCTCGATTCCCATGTCTCGTGTGATTTTCTCATTGCCCAATTGGTGATACAAAGCTACTCATGTTGATATGTAGAAATACTACTGTGCCAGTCCACAATTCTAGTATAACACACAATAGACGATTTATACTTCATTGTAAGGGTGTATCTGGTGCGTTTATGTTTCACCGCGAGTATTCGTTGTAAGACGAGGAAACAAGTTGAAGTTGATGTTGGGATTTGTTTGCTTGATTTGGTTGCTCCAGTACACTGTGGTGTGATTGTATAGTTATATGTTATTATGATTTGACACAATAATTAAATGATGATGGAGTGCATAAACGACGAGCTCATGATATGGACAATAATACAGACATGTATGGAGTACAAGTATTGAAAATCGTGCAATATAGAATAATAACCATTGCAGATGGTTTGGATTAGTGAACTAACAAGCGGAACAATAATGAAACAGAACATGAGCATTTCTCTCTTTTATACCTTGTACACTTCTGGTTGGGGGTGTTGTTGGCCCGCTTTAGTTGTACCGAGCTTTCTGTTCACTCGTATTTCTTGGAAATTTGTCCAAGTTCACAAGATGTAGAACAACATATTTTGACCTTGAGCTTATACAGTTTGCACCAGTCTTCAAAATACATGTTCACCAACGGAGTTACACTAGTACTTACTACTTGTGTAGCTTTCATGTTTTTTTCAACCACATAAAATATCATGGTCTCTATTTATAATCGTTCACTCGTAATTATTAATAACCATGGATATAAATGTTGTCGGGGCATTATGTTCTTTATTTTTCATGCATATATTCAGGATGTTAATCACAACATATGAATGCATCAATTGTCGAATATTTGAATCTTTGGAATCTTAGGTGAATCGGGTCAGGTAACAACCGGATGCAACACTCATGCATGGCGTGACATCACACTACCCCGATAGCAATCCACAGTAACCCTTTACCCTACAATCATAGTCCATCACCTTTACCCCCAATTGCTTTTGAACTTCATCAAGCAATTTTCCTTCAGAGATGCGTATCCACGCTCGTCCCCTTGGATCTCTTTTCACCACCCTTAACACAAGTTTAGAAGTTACATCCTGTTTCTCCCATTTTTATAGATTGTTTCTTTTACTGGACTATTTGGGGGAGATGGAATAAATTGTCCTCTTGTTATTTCTGGCATGATGATGTTTTCTTTGGTGGCTCTCTCCATAACAATGGAGAGGAAATTTCATGAGTACCGCAGTTGAAACACAAATTCACGGTATATGTCCAAGATTCTTTAGAAGTCTCATTTGAAAACGTGGATTCAATTTTAGTTCAAAACCAGCTTTGGTGCTTTAATTCTCAAGGGCAAATGTCAATGCCCAATGACGAGGCAGCTTAAAAGCAGAGTAGAGCGTCTCTTCAAGGGACACAAAGTTTCTTCTCGAGGAGGCTACTGCGTGTACCCCGACGGCCCACTGAGTCTACTGTCTTAGGTTTACGAGAGACTCCCCCGACCTGAATCACAGTTCTCAAATCCATTATAAAGTCAGGGAGCCGGAGAGCTTGCGTGGATAATGAGGGGGAAGAGGATACTGTGCGACGCGCTGAGCAAGATCGTCAATGCGGAGCAGAGGGGCACGGCGACCACGGAGCTTCAGCCCGTGTCCAAGCTTATGGCCGACTTTCTCGCCGTCATGAAGAAGCGAGGTCTGTCTACATTCTCGCATCACCCGCTTCTGCTTGCCTTTACATTTACTTTTACCTCCATTAAATTGAATTTAAGGCCAACCCGTCAATAAAGCAATCAGAAACAAGAATGATGCGGTTGCTGTTATCGCTTTTACTTGGACATAAAATTTCAAGGTCGATGGGTGGTATGATTTCTGAATATCGACGTTGGTTACTCCGTCCTGACAAGGGTTTGGAGTCTTCGATTGGTTTTGGTCTTGATCTCGATCTATTAGGGGGATAGTAATAGCTCTCACACTGTCATACATATTCTAGAAGACGTGAAATTAACTGTCGATTAATCATAGGCACCATGTTTTTGGTTGTTGATGATATTCTCATGTTGCATTTTCAATTTGAAGTTTCAAGAATGAATGAGTATAGATTGTCTTTTTTAGGGCTGGGAAATTGAACACTAACGTGAGGTACTCTAATTATTCTGCATTCTTACACTCGTGCATCACGTGTGAGGAACTGCGTTCATCGTGCTTATGGACATGTATCGATGGTACGAAGCATGAAATGCTCGTGCCTTCGGAAATTTTTGATGTTATCGATACACCGATGTATCCTTCATATTGGCATGGATATAATCAATAAAATCTTTCAATTGTATGCCATATTTCCTTGGTTATAGGTTGTTGAATATTTCATTATTATTGCATTTTTGAAAAAAAAAACACTTCTGGTTACTTTGGTTTGATTTTTCAACTGGATGCAGAAAATTGATGGGAATACTTTATAATCAATGCATGTTGGTCTAAGAGGAGACGAGCTTTATGCATTCTTTGTGATAAGAAGATACATTTGAAGGAAAAAGGTTAATACTATAAAATTGGGGTGTGATTTGTAACTCTTTATAACTCTGAGATTTGAAAGGTTGTGGAGTTTCTTGATCTGTATGAACAAGGAATAACCAACCGACTTGTTAATCTCAGCTATCTTAACGGTGCAAACAGAGGCAAACAGCCATGGCTTGGCCGTCATTATGACTTTTATTTAATGACTTGTGAGACCTAAGCTTCTTATGGTTCCTATACAGTTGCGAATAAGTGTAAGGTATAGTCCAATGTTACCATCAATTCAATATCCATTCATTGGGTATGAGGGATATAATCAAGACATCATGCGACTAGGTTTTGGGCATCTCTTGGTGTTGCATGCATCAAGTCTCGAGACGATCGAGGGCAACATCTAGCTATTTTATGGGCTATATGGCTGGTGTTGTGTTCTAACAACAAAGATTGTATGTAGAAAATATTGTGCTCTTATAGAGTCTTAATCGCTGTACAAATCTAGACTATGTGATCATTAATATATAACATAGCTTATATTATTTTGGATGTATGCGCTTTTTCTTTCAAATAAAAAACATATTGAAGAGTCGAGTCTTACATTAGTTGGAATTCGGTCAACTAAAAGAACAAAGAACAAGTTCGTTAAAAAAAGTAACAAATAATACGTGCTTATAGTTTGATTCCACTCATTTTCTTCTTTTTCTTCTTATTCCTCTATTATCCTGTTATCATAAATATGAAAGATCTTTTTATTGAGTTTACCTACTTAGCAAGACAAAGGAAAAAAGAACCATGCTTTTCCATTTATGTGAGCCACTCCAACCTTTTGATTGCTCTTTCATTAGGCCTCATGATGGAGACTCCGTAAACTGTCTACCAGATTTTCGGAGAGGTGAGGTGGGATGCTTATTTCTCAACAACGCTAGGCCAAACTCCATCCACTTGATTTGGACATTGATGTCAAAGAGTAAGTTGATGAATGTTGGAGTATTTGGTTGTGCGCTACTTGAGTTGTAGATGGGTAAATGGATACCTCCAGGATCCATTTACCCCATCCATGTGTTTAGTCCCACATCTACCAGTGGTGGGACTTGAAGGCGCTGTGGAGGCTATATAAGGAGCCCCAGACCTCCTGTATCCATTGAGAAAAGTGCAATGCATAACCTAGCCTTTTGAGGGCTTCTCCCGTAGTTTCATCCCGCTCCTTAGAGAGTAGGGTTCCACGTTAAATCTCGTGTGTTCTTCAAGTTTTATTTCTTTATTCTGATACGCTTCCATATTCTCTATTTCTAAGTTTTTAACATGGTATCAGAGCGGGTTTGATTCTCGAGGATTTGATCTGAAGAATGCTTTTTATGTTCTTGATCGAGATTCGATTGCCATTTATTCTCGAAGATTATTATTCTTACATATTTGCAAGCACATTGAAGTTCAAGGTGTAGTTTAGTTTTTTTTTAAACCCTAACTTCTGCACGATTCGGTCTTGCATCTCAAGGCAACCCTGCTTCATATGACGATGGGTTCCAAGGAACTCTAGTCCTGTTGGTGATCATCCTCCATGGTGGCGCTCGATTCACTGCCCTTCTCTAGGCTGCAGGTTCTCCCCTTCGGCGGTTGCATCCAAAAGGCAGCGATGAAGTCTGAAAGTCGCAGAAGAATTCTCTACGAGGCGGGCGTTCAGGGCAATCTCGCAACAGCAGAACTCTCAGCTGAACCTCCTATGCAAGGATCTTGGGTGGCTGTGGCGCATGAAGCTACCTGAGAGGGTGATTTTCTTCCTGTGGCTTTTAAGGCGGGGGAGGGTCTTGACCCGAGATAGATGTGCAAGGTTTGTTTCGGGGATTGACTCCTTAGACTGTGTGCTGTGTGGTGGCAGTGTCGAGACATTGGAGCACCTATTTTTTCTCTGCCCGAGCTCTGCCGCAATTTGGGAGGACGTCAATCTTACTTGGGTCAACGCATCTTCGGCTAGCTCGTTTTGGGATTGTATGCGCTCAAGTGTTGATCGGCCAAGGAGGGAGCTGCTCCGCCCCTTCGCGTGCATTTGGGCGCTGTGGCTTGCTAGGAACGCGGAGATTTTCAGGGGTCAAAGGTTTTACAAGGAGAATATTTTAGCACACGTTTCTTTGCTTGTGAATGACTGTCTGCTCATGTAATGCATTTGGCGTGTGTTTTCCTTTTTTTGGGCCCTCAGGCGGGATCCACTCGATCCTTAGTGTTTGTAAAACTTTCCTTCCTCCTTGTCTTCTTCATCGTTTTTAAATAATATTTGGGGCGAACACCATGACGTGTATCCCCCGAAGTGCTTTGGTTTCAAAAAAAAAAGAATTCTCTCCAGCCGCAGCTCTAGGCTGTGGCATCAAACCTCCATCTCTTCAGAACGCGCGCGAGAAATGGACTCTTACAGGGGGTCGCGCGCGAGATTGAGAGGTGGAGGTTCCCCTGCAGAAATGATGGCGGCGCACCGCCGTTTCTCCTCCCCATCGCGCAGACGACGGCGATTCCCCTGCAGAAATGATGGCGGCGCACCGCCGCACCCCCTCCCAGCCGCGCACGACCCCCTGGCGGCAACGCGAGGTGCTCCTGATCGCATGCACCCCCAGGTGCAGTTTCCTGCAGCGAGCCCAGATCTTCTCGCCCTCCTGGCGGCGGCTCCTGGCGCAGGCGGTACCTCCCCGAGCTCCCCCTTTAGGGCTCCGCATCCTAGATCCCTCATCTCCAGGCAAAGCCCCACCGTGTCTCCTTTCTAGCAACCTTATCTCATCACCGCCTTGTGAGCCCTAGCCGCAAAACCACCCAGCAGCCCTGGCGGAAATCCTCCTATGAAACCCTTGTCGCAGATCACCGGGGCAGCTATAAAAAAAGAAAAAAAAAAGATGAGATGGTGAGATCAGGCCCAATTGGGCCTTAAGTTATTTTAAAAAAAAGAGGGGTGACAAGCTTAAAAAAAGGGAGACTTGTAAAAAAAAAAGAGAGAAGAAGAACTACAACGACAGAGAGAGAAGGTGTTTGTTCAAAAAAATGCGTACAAAACAAAAGAAATCATACGTAAATTTAAAAAAAAATCGAGAATGAAAAGCCACTAAGAAAAAAATGGTTGAACGGCTTAAAAAATTGAAAAAAGGAAGAGGAGCCATAAAAAAATTAGCTGAAGTATATACGACCAAATGTTATCCATATTTTGAGAAGTTGATTTTTTTTGAAGTCGGCTTATTTGGTTTCTTGTTTTCTTTCCATTCTATCTTGTCTTCTCCAAGGTTGCAAAAATCGGTAGTCGGTACTCGGTCGGTTGAGCATTGACTAAGGATTAATCGGCAGTCGGACGACTAATCGGATTTAGTCGGGCTTTAATCGATTTTCAGTTTTTTAATTATTTTAAATATATAAATCATTTTTATAGAATAAATGCAGGTTGGCTAAAGTGGAGAGGAGCCTCTGTTGTTCTCTGTGATAAGAAAATTCCTTTAAAATTTAAAGGAAAGTTTTACAAAGCAGTCATGAGACCTGCTATGCTCTATGGATCTGAATGTTGGCCTGTGAACCATAGACATCTGCAGAGAATGGCTGTAGCAGAAATGAAAATGCTAAGGTGGATGTGTGGACACACACGTAAAGATTGGATTCGGAATGATGCAATTAGAAAGAAAGTTGGTGTTGCTCCGATCGAGGATAAGATGCGAGAAAACCGCTTAAGATGATTTGGTCATTTGCAAAGAAGACCGGCTGATGCACCAGTTAGGAGATGCGAGTGTTGGAATGTTGAGCCGGCTAAGAGAGGGCGGGGACGGCCCAAGAAGTGTTGGAAAGAGACCATACGAATGGATCTTTGTTTTGTGGATATGAGCCCGGGATTGACCCAAGATAGGCGAAGAATCCATGTAGCCGACCCTACTTAACTGTGGGAAAAGGCTTTGTTGTTGTTGTTATATAAATCATTTTGATACATATATTCTTATATATTTACAAAGATTTATATATATTTTTTATATTATCATAATGAAAGAAAAGAAGTAATTGAATTTAAATAAAATATTAAGTATATTAGAATAAGTTTGCTTTTAAAAAAGTAAAAAATATAGTATCTCCAAACAAAAATCGATCAACTAGTCGGCCTAGTCGGAATTAGTCAATACTCGGTCGGCCACCCCACCGACTAGACTAGTCGGACCTACTAATCGGGCTAGTTGGGGGACTTTTGCAACAGTGGTCTTCTCCCAACTTGGTCGATGTCTTCATTCTAACCAGTATGAGAGAAAGGGGGAGTATTGTATAGAGTTACAGGTCTTGTTCCAAGATTCAGATGTCAGATTCTCCAGACCAGTCAGATGTTCAGACTCTACAACAGATATTCAGACTCGACGTCAGATTCCGAGTCTCCAGTTTCAGACACGCACGAGTATGCGGTCTTTTTTTCAGATGTGCACATGTATGCCATCTTTTATAGTGGTCCCCATCATTCTTCTTGTTTTGTCTGCTGGAGTTTTCATGTAAGCCATAGGGACTTCAGAGTAGAGGACCGTTCCCTATGCCATGTTGGCAAGGGTTTTCATGTGGTATCATAGGTACTCCAGATTAGAGTACCATTCTCTGTGCTAGATGGGAGAGACCCAGTTCTCCGACGAGGAGACTTTCAGACTCCATTCTCCAGCGACCGTAGACTCCGACGAGGATTGCACTTGTAGAGATATTTCTAGTATTTATGTACTTATGTGTCATGCTTATTTTCGTTGTTCCATCTTATGTAATTTACCCATAGGCTTCCTCTATATAAGAGAGCCTAGGGTTCCCTGGAATAAACAAGCCATCTCTTTCATTTTTTCCAACATGGTATCAGAGCCTCTCCCTAAACCCTAGCCGCCCCTCTCATCAACCGTCGCCCACCCCATCCCCGTCGCCTCTCCTCCTCCCCGCCGCCTTTCCTCCTCCCCGCCACCTCTCCTCACCAAGGGCGCCGTGCGCGGCCCCTAAGCTGTCCCTTTTCCCCAACTCGGCGCCACCCCTTCTATGTGTGGGTATGAGTGCATAAGTCTACATATGCACTCATATCCCCACATGTGTATGCAGACTATTCTTCATTGGTTTACAAACCTTAGTTCTTCGTCTCCGCCAACTATGTTAGAAAACAAGGTTGATATGCCCTCCATTGGCGCTTTCAAAGGTCCAACACCAATAGTCAAGATGGATGGGACGAATTACAAGCTTTGGGCGATGCAGTTCATGAGCCTCATGAAGTCCAACGGTAAGAAGCACATTCTTACCGAAGATGAGCCGACGGAGAAGACGGGGATTTACGCCTCATGGGAGGCTGATGATTCGTTTGCCAAAGTTTGGCTTCCTGGCACCCTGACAATGGAGATTGCCAATGATGTCCTACATCATCCCACGGCTAAGGCCATGTGGGTTATTCTTGCTGCGACGTACTCGCAGATGAGGAACGCGACCAAGATCCTCCAACTTCAGCATGATATCTTTACGGTCAAGCAGAATGACCGACCGCTGCATTCATTGTATACATCCCTACGGGGGATGTTTGAGAAGCTTTACGTTATCATTCCACTGACGGCGACCCCTGATCAGCAGAAGACGTTCCGGAATGCTACAATGGTGGGGGTCTTACTAGCAGCTCTAGACCCGGAGTATGATGCGGCTCGCTCACAGATACTGGCCGATGCTACTATTCCTCCAGTGGAGGAAGTGTATCGACGACTCAGCCGAATTTCGGTTTCTTCTCTAGCGTCCACGCCACCTCCTTCAGCGATGGCTGCTTCCCGAGGCAGAGGTGTCCCCTCCTCTTTTCGTAACTGTGGACCTCGTAGTCGAGGCGGTCGCTTCCGTCAGCCATGCACCTTCTGTCATCGCCCAGGTCATGCGGAAGATACATTCTATTCTAAGCATGGTTTTCCTGCATCTGCCCGTGTAGCCGAGCATGCTGTGCCCACACCACCATCTACTTCAGACCAGCGGTTTGAGGATCTTATCGCCAGGCTACGGGATATCATGCCTCCTGCCACTACTGGTTCACCAAGAGGACACTCAAACATCGCAGCTTCAGCCTCTGCCTCCACGTCAGGCACGCCAAGCACATCAGGTAGCATATATACCTTTACATCATGTCACAGTTCTTATGTTTTAGAATGGATCATGGACTCCGGTGCGACACATCATCTCCGTTGGGACATAGATAAGTTTACATCCTACAAGGAGGTTTCCCTAGGGAGATCGGTAGTAATAGCAGATGGGACTCATTCCCCCATCATTGGACAGGGGGAGATCAGTTTGATACCCTCCATTCGCCTGCTGAATGTTTTGCATGCTCCAGATTTCTCGATGAACTTACTTTCTATTAGTCAGCTTACAAAGGATTTGCATTGTCTAGCTATATTTGACCCATCATCTCTTATTTTTCAGGACATTCTAACGGGCAGGGTGATTGGCTGTGGCTGTGAGCAGGATAGTATTTATCGGTTGGTTCGTACCTCCTATGCTGGTGTCTTATCTCAATCCAGTGGATCTGCTTCTCACTTTACCTGACATCTGCGTTTTGGTCATCTTCCTCTTCAGAAACTGTGTCATATCTTGCCCTAGATTTCACCGAAGTCTTCTTTCCAGTGTGAAGCGTATTAGTTGGGAAAGCATTACATGTCTACTTTCCCTCGTCGTGAGTCTAGGAGCAGTCGCTCCCCTTTTGAGTTATTGCATGTTGACATTTGGGGTTCGAGTCGTGTACCTGATCACCAGGGACACATATTTTACCTAGTGGTCGTCGATGATTTCTCTAGATTGTCTTGGGTCTTTTTATTGAAAAATAAATCAGAAGCGGGAGATGTAATAAAAAATCTTATCAACGAAATTCGGAATGTTTTTTCTTCTAATGTGAAGATTATGCGCACAGATAATGCATTAGAATTTTGCACTCGTGCTCTGTCCCATTTCTTCTTGTCTTGTGGCATTATTCATCAAACAACGTGTGCCTACACGTCTCAACATAACGATGTTGCAGAGAGAAAACATCGTCATCTCCTTGATGTGGCTCGGACTTTACTCATGCATATTGTGCTCCTCTGTCTTTTTGGGGTGATGCTGTTCTTATGCAGGTTATCTGATCAATCGTATGCCATCGTCTGTATAGGGTGAGAAAGTTCCTCTTTCTGTTGTCTTTCCTGACAGGGAATTGTTCTCACTAACTCCTCGTGTTTTTGGTACGTTACGTTTGTCCATCACCTCTCTCCAGGGATTGACAAGCTCTCACCTAGGGCTGTCAAGTATGTGTTTCTGGGGTACTCTCGGACTCAAAATGGCTATCGATGCTATGTTCATGTGAATAACAGATATTATGTCAGTGCTGATGTCACCTTCTTTGAAAATGTCATGTATTTCTCGCCTACAGGTGACAAGATGACTCCTTCCACTACTGATGATGACATTTATGTGCCACCTCCTCATGTATGTCAGTCTGATCACATACCTAATCCTGCTATGCCACCACCATCACCATCATCAACACCATCACCACCACCACCACCTCCACCACCACCAGTACCACCTTTATCGAAATTTTATACTCGTCGTCCGAATCTTGCTCATGGAGGCCGTCATTCATCCGCCACGCCCCAGGTATGTCCAGGTGATATTAGTAATGATGGGACTGACAATGCACAAGTGTATGACAATGATGTACAGGTAGACACTGCTGATGATTTGGATGTACCTATTGCCTGGAGGAAATCCAAGCGGACGTGTGCGTCTTATCCACTTGCTTCACAGGTTTCATTCCATCGCCTCACTGGCCATTTCCAGAGATTTACTATTGCGCTATCTACCGTGGAGATACCACAGAACTATCAGGATGCTTTGAAAGACAGCAGCTGGCGGTTAGCAATGGAAGAGGAAATGGCTGCATTACGATCTCGTGGTACATGGAGCTTGGTTGATGCTCCCCCAGGAGCTTTTGTGGTCAGTTGTAAATGGGTCTTTACTGTCAAATATATTGCGGATGGCAACCTTGATCGCTACAAAGCAAGATTAGTGGCCCGTGGATTCACTCAGGCCTATGGCGTGGATTATATGGACACTTTTTCCTCGGTGGCCCGTCATTCAACTCTACGTGTTCTTCTGTCAGTCCACTCGTAGTGGTACGTGATTGGCCCTTATTCCAGCTTGATGTTAAAAATGTCTTTTTATATGGAGATCTGCAGGAAGAAGTCTACATGCAGCAGCCTCCGAGGTTTGCTGGTGTGTAGACTTCACAAGGCCATATATGGTCTTAAACAAAGTCCGCGGGCATGGTTTCAGAAGCTTTCAGATCTCATCCAGAAGCAAGGGTTCATAAGATCAATTGCTGATCACTCTTTGTTTGTCCAGAAGACTCCCAGAGGTACTGTTGTTATTATGGTATATGTTGATTATATACTTGTTACGGGAGATGACATGCAGGGGATAAAGATGGCAAAAGCTTTTTTAGGCCATCAATTTGTGATGAAGGATCTTGGTACTTTACGATACTTTCTGGGATTGGAGTTTGCGAGGAATGCACAGGGTCTTGTGATGACCCAAAGGAAATACATTACATACATGCTTGTTGAAACAGGTATGATCGGGTGTCGACCCTCTACTACTCCCATGGATCCTAGTATGAAGCTATATAGAGATGATACAGAGGAAGTTGACAAAAGAAGATATAGAGAAATGGTGGGAAAACTTCTCTATATTACTATTACCAGACCTGCCATTGCTTTTGCAGTTAGTCGGGTGAGTCAGTTCATGGAACAACCTAGACAGATACACATGGATGCTGTATATATGATAATAAGATATCTAAAGTCATCTCCAGGTGCAGGATTGTTGTTCAGGAAAGAAACAAATCTTTCTATCTCTGCTTGTGCTGATACGGATTATGCAGGATGTCCTAGAGACCGGAAATCTACCTCAGGTTTTGCAGTGTTTGTTGGCAGTTCCTTAGTTTCTTGAAAAAGCAAGAAACAAACAGTGGTGGCTAGATCTAGTGCTGAATCTGAGTACAGAGCCATGGCACATGCAAGTACGGAGATGATGTGTGTTTGAGCCGTATTAGCAGATCAGCATATAGATGTACCATTGCCCATGGAGTTACAATATGATAATCAAGCAGCATTATTTATTGCTAATAATCCCGCATTTCATGAAAGGATGAAGCATATTGAGGTAGACTGCCACTATACCAGGGATATGATTCAGAAGGGGTTGATTTCTACTTCCCATGTTAGTTCAGGAGAGCAGACTGCATATATTTTTACTAAGCCGTTGCTCAGAGGGCCGTTTCAGAAATGTTCTTCCAAGCTGAGCATGATTGACATCTATGCTCCATCTTGAGGGGGAGTGTAGAGATATTTCTAGTATTTATGTACTTATGTGTTATGCTTATTTTCGTTGTTCCATCTTATGTAATTTACCCATAGGCTTCCTCTATATAAGAGAGCCTAGGGTTCCCTGGAATAAACAAGTCCTCTCTTTCATTTCTTCCAAAAGCACTTCCACGGCCTTTTTCAGTTCGACCCTTCTCAGAGATGGAACAATCGTCCACATATTGTGGCGGGCCAGAGTACTCTGACGAGGAGACTCATTTCCAGTTGCAGTGACTATGACAAGCGCGGTTCAGAGCACATGCTCTCCGACGAGGAGATTCTGTTGACTCGCACTCCAACCTGTTCGTCCTCCTCACCTGCACGGCATGAGAAGCAACGTCCTCGACATCAGCTGACAGTTGTGTGCGTTGAGTTGATATTGTCTGTAGTGTCATGTATTGTGAGTTGAGTTTCTCTCTGTTTGTCCAAGTTGAGCATTGCATGCTCCAGCTTGAGGGGGAGTGTTGGAGTATTTGGTTGTGCGCTACTTGAGTTGTAGATGGGTAAATGGATACCTCTAGGATCCATTTACCCCATCCATGTGTTTAGTCCCACATCTACCAGTGGTGGGACTTGGAGGCTCTGTGGAGGCTATATAAGGAGTCCCAAACCTACTGTATCCATTGAGAAAAGTGCAATGCATAACCTACCCTTTTGTGGGCTTCTCCTGTGGTTTCATCCCTCTCCTTAGAGAGTAGGGTTCCACGTTAAATCTCGTGTGTTCTTCAAATTTTATTTCTTTATTCTGATACGCTTCGGCATTCTCTATTTTCTAACAATGAAAGTGCTGGATGAGGTGGTATTGCAAGTTTAATCAACTTCTATTAAGGGGAAGTCAATCTTGAATTGTTTTGTTATGATTTTCAAAATGGTGGTTGCACTTGCTTTTGCTTGGTATCAGTGATGGATCAAGGACATTCTACACAACAAAACCTTCTCCCACATTAAGTAGGGTAGCTTACATGGATTCTTTGGCTCCATTTAGATCTATTTTGTTTTATTCTCATACTTAAATCCAAATAACTAAGATCCCTTCAGATAATATCCTTAGTCCGTCCAACACTTCTTGAGCCTTCCTCACCCTAGTCGACTAAACATTCCAAATCTCGCAACTTCTAACCGGTGCATCAACCAACCTCCTTTGCAAATGTCCAAACTACCTTAAACAGTTCTCTCTCATCATATCCTCTATCAAAGCTGCACCAACTTCATCTCTGATCGCACCATTCTTAATACGATCTTTTCATGTATGACTACACATCCACTATAACATTTTTCATTTCTGATACTTTCATTCTCTTTACATGTCTATGGTTGACACGTCGACATTCATATCCACATAGCATAACATGTCTTACGACTACTTTCAAATACTTTCTTTTAATGTTCAAAGGATTTTTTTATCATATAGAATAGTAGATGTTCCTTTCCACTTTAGCCAACTTGCATTTATTCCATGAGTAACATCTTCATCGATTTCTCCATAATGTTACAAATCAATCCTAAGTATCTAAAAGAATCTTTCTTTTGAATGTTAGTTTCTTCAATCTTCACCTTGATTCCTTTACTATTGCTTCCGTCAAATGCGCATTCCATATATTTAGTTACAACCCTTCTTATACGAGATCTTTTAGTCTCTAAAACATGACTCCAAATCTCAAGCTTCTCATTTACTCCATCTCTAGTATCATCAACCAGCACAATATCGCCCGTAGACAATATACACCAATGTATCTCATCATGAATGTGACTAGTCAACTCGTCCGTAACTAAAGTAAAAGGGAATTGACTCAAAGTTGAACCTTGATGCAGACCAATGCTGATGTTAAAATAGTCGATCTTCCCAGATTGGATCCTTACACAAGATGAAGCCCCATCATGCATATCCTTTATAAGGTTAATTTAAAGGACATAGACTTGTCTCTTCTCCAAAAATATTTACAAGATCTCCCGTGGAACTGAATCATAAGCCTTTCCAAATCAATAAAAATCATAACCCTTCTTTTGTTTAGTTATAACAGATAACTACAACAATAACAAAGCCTTTTCCCACAATTAAGTAGGCTCGATTGCATGGATTTTCCCTCCATTCAGATTTATTGTGGGTCATTGTCGGGGCTTAAATCCAAATAGCTAAGATCTCTTTAGATAGTGTCATTCTAACACTTCATGGGCCTTCTCTAAAAAAAAACACTTCTTGGCGTTCCTCACCCTTCTCTTCGCTGACTCAACATCCCAAATCTTGCATATTCTAACTGGTGCATTTACCGATCTTCTTTGCGAATGGTCAAACCATTTAAAGCGATTTTCTTTCATCTTATCCTTTATCGGAGCTATACCAATTTTCTTTCTAATCGCATCATTCTGAATCCGACCTTTTCGTATATGACCACACATCCACCGTAGCATTTTCATTTATGCTACCGTTCTCTGCTCATGTCTATGGTTCACATATCAACATTCTGATCCATAGAGCATAACGGGTCTCACGATTGCTTTGTAGTACTTTCCTTTGACTTTCAAATGGATTTTCTTATCACAAAGAACATAGAGGCCCCTCTCCACTTTAGCCAACCTGCATTTACTATATGAGTAACATCTCCATCAATTTCTCCATCCTGTTGCAAAATAGATCCCAAGTATCTAAAGGAATCTTTCTTCTGAATGTCATTGTCTTCGATTTTCACATTGAGTCCTTTACCGTTGTTTCCATGACACGTACACTCAATATATTCGGTCTTAGCCCTACTTATACATAATCCTTTATCCTCTAAGGCATATCTCCAAACTTCCAGCTTCTCAATTGCTCCATCTTTTGTCCTATCAATCGACACAATATCATCATCGAACAACATACACCAATGTATCTCATCCTGAATGTGATTAGTTAGCTCAGCTATAATCAAAGTTAAAAGGAATGGATTCAAAGCTGAACCTTGATGCAGACCTGATGCAGCGTGATCGCAACTAATAAGGGCCGCATTTATTTAAATTAGTTAATCGTCAATTTTATTTACGTTTTTAAGTTGTCGTAAATGTCTAATTGAATAATTGAGATCGCCTGTGATCTCAACGCTATTTCGTAGATTTTTATTGCAATTTCGGTCAATTAATTAATTAGAGTCTAATTAGAGTAATTAGAGGTCAATTAGAAGTTGTTAGAGTCCAATTAGGCAAGTCGGTTGTCAATTTAATTTAGTTTACTATTTTTGTAAACCCCTCTCTCCTATATAAAGAGAGGGTAGTCCATTGTTTTGAAGGGAGTCAATTATGAATTAGAAATTGAGATTGTTATCTCTATCCCCTCTCCCTCTCTCTCTCCTTCCCCACGCGATCTCCCGCGCTTCTTCTTCTCCAAAACCCCTCGTTACCGACGAGTTGTTCTTCTTCTCAACCTTTCTCTTCTCCACCGATATTCCACCGCCAAATTAAGTTAATTTATCGTCGACGCCGAACTTGATTTTGCATCATTTGGTATCAGAGCATGGCATTTAGATCGTCCTCACGATCTAACGATCCGCCCCGGCGTTCGCACCGACACCATCATTCATCCGAACGAAAGCGGCAAGCCAATGACGCCTACGACAAGGAGACGGAGCGCATGGTACGTGATTTGCAGGACAACTTACGATCCATGACATCAATGTTTCGGGACTTCAGGGCCAACCTTGAGGCCTACCGCGACGCCCAATCGAAGCCGTCAACCGTCGAAGCCGTTGCCACAAGTTTTGACGACGAAAAACTCGCCGTGGAAGCCGATCAAGCTGCTGTCCGGACTTTTGAGGAAGAAAATCACGCCGCCAATGACGGAACGGCTGCTGTCCTGGGTGTTTCGAACCATCCGTCATCATCGATATCCAACCCAACGACGGTTTCCACCCCACTGCCGCTCGTGCGCGGCTCTGGCCCCTCCCTTTCCGCAGCACCGCCACTCCCCTCGCCATCTCCAATCCTTCCTCTCGCCTGTGCCTTCCCGGTTGCTCATCATCACCGCCACCCGCCGGAGACGCCATCGACACGACCTGAAAATCATGCCTCCGCCTTTCTGCTTCCATTCTTGCCGCCAACGCCCAGCCCACCTTCCCCACCCGCGACCTTCTTCCCCGAGCCCCAGCGCCCCCTCTTCCCCTCTCACGCCGCCTTCCATCTCGCCTCGCCCTCCCCACCGCACCGCCCCTCCCCGCAACCCTCTCCTCTTCCGCGCGCCGCCTCGCCCAGCACCCCCGCGCCGCCAGCGCCCCCTCTTCCGCGCGCCGCCTCGCCCAGTACACCCCCTCCTCCAGACTCTCCCCGCGCCGCCCCCTCCCCACTGCCGCGCCGCCTCGACCATCGCCCCCTCTCCCCGCGCCGCCCCCTCCCCACTACCGCGCCGCCTCGCCCATCGCCCCCTCCCTCCAGACTCCCCCCGCGCCACCTGCGCGAGAGCTCGAGCGGTTCCTGCCGGCCCCAAATACTGCGCCTCCCACGGGAAGCCCTAACAAAAGGGGCGGATGTCACGGGATGCCAATCCCATGGAATGTGGGGATGGAAACTAAATTGGAAAAATTGCAGGAAAAAATTCCCTAAGTTCTCTATTTACAGAAAGGCCCAGAACATTATGAAAAGAGAGCAAAATAAAGAGGTGCGAAAATTGCGGCCACACCCCTGACGGCCGAAATCTTTAAAGAACAGGGCTGAAATTGGGAAATCAAGGGTCCCTCCTTATCCAAATAGGACTAGAGCCTTGGGTTTCCCCTATATAAGGACCCCATGGCTTCATTCCTTAGCCACATCTCCTCTTCTCCTCTCCTTGTGCCATTGCTTCATTATGGCTTCTCCAAGGACCATATTCTCCATGCCACACCAATTTTTTGAGCATCATGGGAAGGAGACAACGATCAAGGCGACGTCGCCGTGCGCACCGCACATGTTCTTCAACCACGACGGCCGCGCCTTTCCCGCCCGCACATGGATTCCGCCGTTCACTCCACATCAGTTCTTCCAGAAGACGACGGAATGCGCCGAATCATCCTCCAAGCCTGCAGTTCACGCAATTCGTCAGTAGTCGAATTTTTAAAGCAGTGGAGAGTTGATGCAGCGTGATCGCAACTAATAAGGGCCGCATTTATTTAAATTAGTTAATCGTCAATTTTATTTACGTTTTTAAGTTGTCGTAAATGTCTAATTGAATAATTGAGATCGCCTGTGATCTCAACGTTATTTCGTAGATTTTTATTGCAATTTCGGTCAATTAATTAATTAGAGTCTAATTAGAGTAATTAGAGGTCAATTAGAAGTTGTTAGAGTCCAATTAGGCAAGTCGGTTGTCAATTTAATTTAGTTTACTATTTTTGTAAACCCCTCTCTCCTATATAAAGAGAGGGTAGTCCATTGTTTTGAAGGGAGTCAATTATGAATTAGAAATTGAGATTGTTATCTCTATCCCCTCTCCCTCTCTCTCTCCTTCCCCACGCGATCTCCCGCGCTTCTTCTTCTCCAAAACCCCTCGTTACCGACGAGTTGTTCTTCTTCTCAACCTTTCTCTTCTCCACCGATATTCCACCGCCAAATTAAGTTAATTTATCGTCGACGCCGACCTTGATTTTGCATCAAGACCTATGTTGATGTTAAAATAGTCAGTCTTTCCAGACTGGATCCTTACACAAGATGTAGCCCCATCACACATATCCTTTATAAGGTTAATGTATAGGACATGTACTTGTCTCTTCTCAAAAACTCTCCACAATAATCAATATCTCCTGTGAGACTGAATCATAAACCTTCTCCAAATCAATAAAAATCATTTGGAGGTTCTTCTTTTTAGCTCCATAACTCTCCATTGTTCTCCTCAACAAGTGGATAGCTTCAATAGTTGAGTGACTTGGCATGAATCGGAATTAGTTTTTAGTTACTTTGGAAACTTGCATCAACCTTATTTCAATCACATATTCCCAAATTTTTGCAGTATGATTCATCAGTTTGATACCTCTATAATTCAAACAATTTTGAATGCCTCATTTATTCTTATAAAGAGGCGCCACAATGCTTTTCCTCCATTCTTCAGGTATTTCTTGCTTCGTCAAATAACATTGAATAAAATTTTGAGACAAGTCAAAACCCCGTTCACCTAGAATTCTCCAAACTTCTCTAGGAATGTCACCAGGTCGTACCCCTTTCCTATGTTTCATAACCTTTAAAGCCTCCTATACTTTCTTTGTATTCATCTGTAGCTTACATGATTCATGTGACATTCACTATCAGCAAGATCTCGCAAAGTAATCTCTTTATTCCCTTCCCCGATGAAAAGCTTATGGAAATACTGCTTCCGTCTAGTCTTTATATCCTTCTGAGTAACAAGCACATGTCCTTCCTCATCCTTGATGCATCTCACTTGAGAAAGATCGCTTTTCTTTCTCTTGCTTTGGCCAAGTTGGACATATCCTTTTGATCCTCCTTCGAGTCAAGCTTTTTGTACAAAACTTTATAAGCTTTTGACTTATCTTTACTTACAACCTTCTTTGCTTCCTTCGCTATTTTGTAGTTTGTGACAGTTTTTCTGTTAGTTATAACGGATAACTTCCAAATAAAAATATCAACATATTTTAAATCATAGATTTGCAATCAATGAATAACAGACACCAAGCGCATAGTTATTTTACCATAGAATCCCTTTATTTAAAAACCGTGACCTAAGTCCTCTTAGCTCAAGAATCCTGATCGTCCTTGTTGATGAACCAAACCACTATTCAAGTTATTTACCAGTAAGTACCTCAAATGCTTTAAACAATTATTTCATTCAGCACCGAAGACTTTCAATAACTTGGATCACACAACAAGTGTCACACTACAACATTACTGGAAATAAAGAGTTTATAAAGAGAGATCTTTTGATATTATGCCATTGGAGTCTACATGCGATAAAATGTAAAATATTAATGTATATCAGAACAACAATAGACAAAGAATGAGAATGCCCGAACCCGTAATGATCGATATAACGATGAGAGTCAATTATATGTGGCCTTAGTTGTTTGAGAAACACATTCCTAACAATTAGTAGCGAGTCTAATTAGTGATCAACAAAGAGGTCAGGAATGATAGAGCATTTGAAAGCTTGGAGGAAGTAATTTTATGGCTCTCAACTCAAGTTATATGATGTGCAAGCCTTTCGTTTTATGTATGTGATGAATTATTATCGAGTCAAAAGAGAGAACCAATATGGATGACATCATAGGCATTAGGGCTTCAAAGAGATGTCTGTAAACATGTTAGGAATGAAATCAACATCTGAAAAATTACTGAAGAAATCAAGTGATCGATCAGTCACATAGGTGATCGATCATTAAGCTCAAGCGATCAATCATATCAAATAGGGTAATCGGTCGAATATAACCAATAGCTTTACGTTATCGATCAGTTTAAGGGGAGTGATCGATTATTGCATTAATAGATGCTATAAGTGACTGATTAGATCAAGAAGAGTCCTCGATCAGTCCTTAACTGGGAACTGAAAGTGATTGATCATGGTATTAAAGATGATCTATCAAGCTGGAGGTATATGTGTAAATGATGATACTAGATTGAAATTAGACATATTTAGTAACACATATGCAACCATATATATCTTGTAGGCCTTTCCAACTTATTATTACAAGCAAAAAAATAAGGTTCTTGAGGGTCTTTGGTCAAATATTGAGTTCTTCATTTATAACACAAACTGTTTAATATTGCAAGATGCAGAGGCAAATAATCATGTGCCTATTAATAATTGTGTTTCGTTGAAACAGTTGCCTGGGTGTATTTTGTTAATACCTATATGGCTACACATGCATAGACTATAACCAAATACGTTGATTTTTCAATCGAGTGAGGAAGATTACAATTGCTCGATGAGTTTGGAATGCCTATCTACTGTTAATGGCTCTACCAAGTAGACTGTTGACTAGTTGATACTTGCAATGGGAGTCGTCAGTTCCTAGATAGAGCATATTTGATCACGGGGTTTAGTGCACTGAGTTGGTGGAGTACCAACCTTGTGCACCTTAGATGTGGCGTGAGTCATTCCCTACTACTAGTCCTTCGTGGCAACATTTGTTGCTTCATGTAAAACTAGATCTACTATATTTTTTATTCAAATCCGTTGATCCTCTAATCTTATGTAGTTCTCAAGCTTAATGGTGCCCTATATTATACATTTTAGTCTATGTAGAGGACAGAAAAATGGCAGATTTTAATAAGAAAAAGTTTCTAGTTTTTTGAAATATTTTTTGTTACTTCACAAGGCCAATCCCATCAATGCCTGTTTCTTTCCATATTTACAATCATTTTTGAAATGGATTTTTTCACTTCTGACCTTTTGAGTTTTTTTGCAGTTAAACTTATGACCCTACCTTTTTTGCAATAACACTTATACAACTACCTTTTTGCACTGTTAACCTTTTACACGATAAACCAAATCATGATCTATTCAAACCAAAATCTAGTTAAGAAAAGGTTACTTACATGCATGCCCTCACCTACCTCTCCTCCTCCAAGAGATATCGACACAGTAGCACCACAATATCCTTCAGTTGAGGGCATGCCATCATGCTGATGCCAAGTCACATGACATCATGCTTCAACACTAGTTCAACTCGGCTTACGTGAGGAGAATGTTGTTATTGCAACGTCATTGCCACCTCATGTAGGTGTACCCCTTAAGGATGCATGCTTTTGGTTTGGTGTTGTATTCGATCCAACTTAGGGTCAATAAATCATGGTACTGCATGTCTTTCCTGTCTCAATGTCATGAATCCCGCCAACATCAAAGAGAATGATCTTTCCATGGACACCTACACTCCAATTCTGTGTCGTACGAGTGAGCAAACACCATGTGGAGAAGAGTAGAAGGGAAACCTTTTGGCTGATAAGTGGACTTACCTTCGAACATTGCATCATTCCCAAGCTTCGTTGCTTCACTACTGCGTGTATCCTTCCGTCCATGGTACTTGCTATGGTGGTTTAGCATTTATGGTGCGACGTTGGACAAACTAACAACACATGGGGACAAAAAAGGATCCAAATTAGGTTTAAGAATGGAATATGAGGTAAATATATGTTAGAGCGTTAGAGGATGGTGAGTGAGAGTATGACCATGTGTGAGGATGAGAGATGGGTTTTGTGATGATAGTTGCTTTGGGGTTAACACTTGTTCCAATGCTTAAGGCGTGACATTATCGACGCCGCGCAAGGGGCTTCTTTGTTCCCCCATGGTGTATCTCCTCCTAGAGACCACCACTATCGCATTTGGGTGCGAGGAGGGGCATGGTTGAGAGGTATTTTTGAGAGACGAGGGAGGCAAATGTGGTGGAAGGAAGATTGTTTCCCGATGGCGTCGCATACAACACTTTGCAACTCCATGAGACTTAGACTCAACCTTCATCTTCTCCATGTCAAGTGGTGGTGGAAGATAGGGTCTCTTGGGAGGTCGTTGTCTAGGAGTCTTCTCCAGTTGTAATAGAAGTTGGTAAGGCTTCTTCACAGGTTGAGGGGACTTAGAGCCAAAAGTTGTGGCATGTTAGTTTGTTGCGGAAGCCTAGCTCTTGATTGATTTTCACCTGTTCTCGAGGTAGTTCAATAAACAACGGAGAGATGCCTTCTCTGCTCCTTTCCTCCGAGTTTTGCGGGCGACTTAGTGTTGTTAGATACACCAACGACCTATAGGGGTGTTGCTGGAGGATGATGCCGATCTAAGGTGGAGGGAGGGTTAGGACTTTGGATTGGTTTGGCACCACCCACACTTTTTTGATGGTGCAAGGCTGCGGTTTTTTCGTCGTATCGTTTGTGTTGGGAGAATAATAATCGTTTTTTTATTCTAGAGAGCCCTAGGGTCTCTTATATAGAGAAGACCCATGGGTAAATTACACAAGACGAAACATAGAATAATAAAAAGTACGAAAGGTACACAGATTACATAATTCTTTCGACACTCCCCCTCAAGATGGAGCATAGATATCGATCATGCTCAGCTTGGAAGTACACTTCTGGAATGGTCCTCTGAGTAACGGTTTGGTGATGATGTCGGCAGTCTGCTCCGCAGAGCTAACATGTGAAGTAGAAATCAGTCCCTTATGGTTCATGTCTCTGGTGTAGTGACAATCTACTTCAATATGCTTGGTTCTCTCGTGAAAGGCTGGATTATTGGCAATGAATAATACGGCTTGATTATCACACTGTAGCTGCATGGGTAAAGGTACTTCTACATACAAATCTGTTAATACTGCTCGGATCCACATCATTTCCTTACTAGCTTGTGCCATAGCCCTGTATTTGGATTCTGCACTGGATCTAGCCACAACTGTTTGTTTCTTGCTTTTCCAAGAAATCAGCGAGCTACCCACAAACACCGCAAATCCTGAGGTAGACTTTCGATCCTTAGGGCATCCTGCATAGTCAGCATCCACACATGCGGAAACAGATAAATTCGTTTCCTTTCTGAACAACAATCCTGTGCCTGGAGATGATTTCAGGTACCTGAGTATCATATGTATAGCATCCATATGTACCTGTCTCGGCTGTTCCATAAACTGGCTTACCCGGCTAATTGCAAGTGCAATATCAGGTCGGGTTATAGTGATGTAAAGAAGCTTCCCCACCATTTCTCTGGACCTTCTCTTGTCCACTTCTTCTGTGTCATCATCATATAATTTCATACTGGGGTCCATAGGAGTAGTAGACGGTCTGCATCCAACCATGCTCGTCTCAATAAGCATATCTGTAATATATTTCCTTTGGGTCATCACTAGACCCCGTGTATTCCTGGCAAACTCCAACCCCAGAAAGTATCGTAATGTGCCAAGGTCCTTTGTAACAAATTGACGGCCCATCACTGCTTTGATCATCTCTATCCCCTGAGCATCATCTCCTGTAACCAAAATGTCATCAACATACACCATGATGACAACTGTACCTCGGGTAGTCCTCTGGATGAACAGTGAGTGGTCTGCATTGGATCTCTTGAATCCATTTTTTTCAATCAGATGGGAAAGCTTCTGAAACCATGCCCTTGGGCTCTGTTTAAGACCATAAATGGCCTTATGAAGTCTACACACCATATGCGTCTCCCCCTCAACAGCAAATCCCAGGGGCTGCTACATGTAGACTTCCTCCTGTAGATCTCCATACAAGAATGCATTTTTAACATCTAACTGGAACAAGGGCCAATCACGTACCACATCTACGGACAGAAGAATACGAAGAGCGGAGTGACGGGAGACTGGAGAGAAAGTATCCATATAGTCCACTCCATAAGTCCGAGTGAAACCACGTGCCATTAGCCGTGCCTTGTACCGATCAAGATTACCATCTGCATGATACTTGACAGTGAATACCCATTTGCAGCTAACAACAGACGCCCCTGAAGGAGCGGGAACCAAGCTCCATGTGCCCCGTGACTGTAGGGCAGCCATCTCCTCCTCCATTGCAGACCGCCAGCAATCAGATTTCAATGCATCCTGACAGGTCTTTGGAATCTCCACTGAAGATGGTGCCACAGCAAATCTCTGAAAGTCCCCTGTGAGGCGATGAAAGGAGACCTATGAGGCAAAAGGATATGAAGCACAGCTGCGTTTCTGCTTTCTCATCGCAATAGGAACATCCAGATCATCAACCACTGAACTCGCTGGAGCAGATTCTCCCTGCAATGATGCACCATGCATAGGCACACTATTCGACCCATCATTAGTAGTAACATCAGAACATACCTGGGGCATGCTGGATGATTGGCGTGGAGCATGAGCAGGACCAGACCGACGGGTATAAAATTTTGGTAGTGGCGAGACAAGCGGTTTTGGTGGAGGTGGTGGTGGTGGTGGTGGAGTAGGTGACTCATTGTTAGGAACTGGATTGGATAAAGGAGGACTCACAGTAGGAGGAGGAACACAAACTTCATCTGCAGATGTGTTAGAGACCAATCTGTCACCTGCAGGTGAAAAATACATAACAGACTCGAAGAAAGTGACATCAGTACTGACAAAGTATTTCCTGTTAACTGGATCATAGTAACGATATCCCTTCTGCATCCTAAAATAGCCCGTAAAGACACATTTGACAGCTCTAGGTAAGAGCTTGTCAAAACCAGGGGTTAGCTGATGAACAAAAGCAACAACTCCAAAAATACGAGGGGTTAGTGAGAATAATTCATTATCTGGAAAAACAACTGAAAGAGGAATTTTCTCACCAAGTACCGTGGACGGCATACGATTTACCAAGTAACAGGCTGTAAGAACAACATCTCCCCAGAAGGAGATAAGAGCACAACTCTGGATAAGAAGAGTTCGAGTAATGTCAAGTAAATGACGATGCTTTCTCTCAACGACTCCATTCTGTTGGGATGTGTAGGCACATGAAGTTTGGTGTATAATGCCTTTTGACCAAAGATATTGTGAGAGAGACCGAGTACAAAATTCCAACATGTTATCAGTACGAACATATTTCACATGTGATGAGAAAACATTGTTTACTTCATTGATAAGATTTTTAATAACATCACCAGCTTCAGATTTATTCTTTAACAAGAAGACCCACGACAGACGAGAGAAATCATCAACCACGACAAGATAAAACTTGTGCCCTTGGTGATCAGGGACACGACTGGGACCCCAAATGTCAACATGGAGTAACTCAAAAGGGGAGCCACTGCTCCGACTCTGACGACTTGGGAAGCTAGCTCTATGGTGCTTCCCCAACTGACAAGCTTCACATCAGAAAGACGAACTGGGAGATATCTGAGGCAAAAGGTGACGCATCTTCTGCAGAGGGAGGTGACCAAAACGTAGATGCCATGTATATGGAGAGACAGATCCAACAGAATGAGAAGAGAGTCCAGCATAAGAGCACCGGTTCAGACGATAGAGACCATCCTGCTCAGAACCACAGCCAATCACTTTGCCCGTTAGAATGTCCTGAAATATAAGAGAAGACGGGTCAAATATAGCGCGACAATGCAAGTCTTTAGTAATCTGACTAATAGATAGTAAGTTCATCGAAAATTCCGGTGCGTGTAAGACATTCTTCAGACGCATGGACGAGGATAACATGATCTCCCCCTGTCCAACAATGGGGGAATGAGTCCCATTGGCAATAATCACCGACCTCTCTGGAGGAATCGCTCTGTATGAGATAAGGCTGTCCTTGTCTCGACATAGATGGCGTGCAGCACCAGAATCCATGATCCAATCGGAGATGTCTGAGCTATAACATGTGGTAAAGGCACATGTACTACCTGAGGTACTAGCTGTGGCAGAAGTACTGGCAGAAGCAGATGCAACAATATCAGAAGGGCCTCCAGAAGGGTCTGCAGAAGTAGGAGGCATAATATCCCGAAGCCGAGCAACAAGTTCTTCAAACCTCTGATCTGAATTAGAAGATGATGGAGATGCAACATGTTCTGCTACCCGCGCTGATGCTGGAAAGCCATGCTTCGAATAGCACATATCCTCCGAGTGACCTGGGCGGTGACAGAAACTACACGGTGGACGAGACCAACCTCAACGGCCCCCTGCTCCACGACTACGACCACGAGACGAAGAATAGGAACCACCTCTCCCTCTGTAAGCAGCCATCGCAGAGGGAGGTGGTGCAGGTGTGCTGGAAGGGACAAAGATGCGGCTAAGCCTCCGGTAGACCTCCTCCATAGGAGGAATGGTAGCATCTACGAGTATCTGTGATCTGGCCGCATCATATTCAGGATCAAGCGCTGCAAGAAGGACTCCTACCATGGTAGCATTACGGAATGTCTTCTGCTGCTCTGGTGTGGCCGTCAGAGGGATAGTGCTGTAGAGTTTCTCAAACATCCCCCTAAGAGATGTATACAAGGAGTGAAGTGTCCGACCATTCTGCTTCATGGTGAATATGTCGTGCTGCAGTTGTAGCATCTTGGTTTCATTCCGGACCTGGGAATATGTCGCTGCAAGAATGTCCCATATCGCTTTAGCAGTGGGCTGATGGAGGACATCATTAGCAATCTCCGTCGACAACGTTCCTGACAACCAGACTTTGGCATACGAGTCATCGGCCTCCCACGAGGCATAGATCCCTGTCTTCTCTGCTGGCTCATCCTCGGTAAGAATGTGCTTCTTACCGTTTGACTTCATGAGACTCATGAACTGCATCGCCCAGAGCTCATAGTTTGACCCATCCATCTTTACTATTGGCGCGGGACCTTTGAACGCGCCTATGGAGGGCATGTCAACCTTGGATTCTGACATATCGTCGCTGGAGAAGAACCAGGGTTTGTAGACAGAGTGACAGATGTCTACACAAACTGCATAGGATTTGAGTGCGTATGTGGACGTTACGCACCCAAATCCATAGATCCGGAGGACGAGACGACTACGATCAAGCCGACAGGAGGCGCAGCGGTAGCGGCTAGGCCGGGGGCCGGTAGACGACTAGGGCACGGCCGAAGTTGAAGGCGGAGGCGGGATCCCGGAGCGGGCTGGGGGCAGGGCTAGGGCACGGCGGTGGCGGGATCCCGGAGCGACAGGGCTGGCGAAGGCGGGATCCCGAAGCTGGGCTGGGAGCCGGGGGGTTGGGGATCGGCGAGGGGAGGAGGCCGGGGCTGGGGACCGACGAGAGGAGGGGGGGTCGGGCTGGGGCCGAGAGGGCGGCGGAAAGCCCGAGAGAAGAAGGGCGGCGGCGGAAAGACAGAGAGGAGGGGGGTGGCGGGTGGGATGAGCCCTAGGGTTTAGGCTCTGATACCATGTTGGGAGAATAATAATCGTTTTTTATTCCAGAGAGCTCTAGGGTCTCTTATATAGAGAAGGCCCATGGGTAAATTACATAAGACGGAACATAGAATAATAAAAAGTACGAAAGGTACACAGACTACATAATTCTTTCGACAGTTTGGGTAGACGGCATACTATTTTCTTATCGGATGCTCTATAGGGTTCCGTAGAGGTCTTGGAGATTGTCTTTGATGGCATGTCCCTGGGCTCAGATGTTGACACTATATCGGTGTTGCTCGGACCACCAACCTTGATGGTTTTCGAGGCTTCCTTAATAGTTAGACTATTTGCCTTTCGTTTGCTTCTTCTCAAGGATTCGACAATGGTGACTACGCCATATCAGGGTGCGATGAGGATGGCAACAAGGAGCAACGCTTCACCTATCTTGATCGTTATGGCTATTTTGCATTCATGTCGGGACTTTTGTTGAAATGGCATGAGACAATACTCCTTGAATCCTAGAATTTCGAAGGCATCATTTTAAATGGATGTGGCAGGCCCTACCATCTCAGACCGCCTTTTCAGATTTAGATTCCCCAGACTTACTTGCAATTTTAATTTTTATTTACGTAAAGAAATCACATGTGATCTCTAATTAGTCAATCTGTTGAGATATTTTAGGAGTCAATTATGATTATGATTTGATTTTAATTCTATTCTCTTTCTATTTTTGTATACCACCCCTCCTTTATAAAGAGGTTAATATTAGTTACCGTGAAAGATACAAGGTGAAAGGCTGTTGAAGTTCAAGCAAAATTTGGAGTTTTTCCATATCTCCTCTCCCTTTCTCCTTCTCTTCCTCGAGCATCTCCATGATTTTTTCTTCTAAAATCCCACGCAACCGGGGCGTTATTCTCCTTCCTCTCGTCCCAAATTTCTTCCACCAAGAATCTTGTCAGCATCAAGTAGTATCAGAGCTTGACCTACATATCGTCCTCACTATCCGACGATCCTTCTAGGCATTCACATATGTATAAAGCTAGAGAGTCACGTTCAACATGCCATCCAACATGGGCTGAAGTTAAACAAGTCCTTGTAAAGGTTCGTTGGATTTGCTCGGACTTGGCGACATCACAACGACATTCGGGAGTTGTAGAATCTATAAAACAATAATTATAGAAATGGGAGACCCCAACCCCCGTTTCCCAAGCCGAAACTACTACCACCCCAACCCCCTCCAACGTCATCTCCCACCACCCCCAACATTGGCACCTCCACCCCTCACACACCCTCACAACACATCATCGACCCCGCCGCCACATTAGCTCAGACCCCACCACCTTACTTGTCAGCCCCAAAACCCTTCTCCCTACCAACTACTCAAAGGACAAACCCTACGTCCTCCGATGCATCACATTCCCAAAAGCCTCACAAAATTGTCGCATACCCCTACATCATTGCCTACCTCATGCAAAGTCCCATCGCCATTGAAGCTTCATCACCATCACCACTTCTCTCGATAATGCATCGAAGATGACCATCGAAACTTGACCCTTCGCCATCTTTGGTGGAAGATAGGCCGCAAGAGCACCAACATCGCTCATTTGAGCAATAAACAATGTTGTCTCCGACGATGCAAACTGCATGTTCCCCACACCCTCCCTGCAGATACGACCACCACCATATTCCTTGCAAGTGCCGCCACACTAGCAAGCACGGGTATTTCCCTATTCTCGAGGGTTGCCGCCATCTGCGATTTTTGGGGTCTCGAACCCTAGTAAGATTTAAGGGGTCTGCGACTGTGTTCCACAAGAAAGGGGACAAAGATATCTTTTGGAAAATTGTAAAAACATATCTTTGCTCTGTTGGAGTATATGTGTTATGCGTCACTTATGATGTAGATGGGTAAATGGATCACTCCAGGATCCATTTACCACATTCAGTTGTTTAATCCCACATCAACTAGTTATGAGATGTGGAGACTCAGTGAGGGCTATATAAGAAGCCCCTCACCCTCTGTATCCAGTGAGAAAGTGCAATGCATAAATCAACCCTTTGAGGCATTCTTCTGTGGTTTCATCCCGTTCCTTAAGGAGTATGGTTCTACTTTAAAATCCCAATGTTCCTAAATCTTTATTCTTTTATCTGATATTCACTTCTGCATTATATTTTCTAATATGGTATTAAAGCGGTTTGATTCTTGAGGAGTTATTTTTCAATCATTTGTTCGAGATTCAAATTTGGTGTTTTGATCTTGAAGAATATCATGTTCATGATTAGTTAAGTTTGGCAGTTTTTTTGGGTTTTTGAAACCCTATTTTCTGGAGTCCTGTTATGTTCTGTTCGCCGCCATCCTTCAGATCCTTACGGATCATCAGGCGATGCCTCGAGCCCCTTCAGGCGGCGCTCCCACGTAGGTCGCATCTTCTTCAGACCTCCCGAGCTCCAGCGATAGCTTATCCAGGCGATACCTTCATCGACAAAAGCACCATCTCCTTGACGGCGGTATTGCGCAACCCCTCTCGAGCTCAGGCGGCGACACCCTTGCGGTCGAGCTCTCCCATCGGTGGCGATCCGACCTCCTTGTCGCAGCATCTTGCGGCGCTCGCGCCACCCCTCGCAGTACGCAACATGAAGTCCAACCACCGATCATCCAGCTCCAGGTAGCGAGCCCTCTCTCGCGTAGCTCCTCCCATTACATCCGCACGACGTTACTTCTCCAAGTCGCGCTCCCCTATCTCCAGCAAGCTTTAGGCGACACTCTCCAGCAGTCCCGATCCCAGCCACATATCCTCTTCCGTTTCGAGCAACGACAATCGGAGCTGCCCTCGCGCATGCGGCACGACCTCTCAGTTTTCCCCTGTTGTATCCTCTCCATGATGGCGTATCCTCTCCAGGCCATCCCGAGCTCTTGATCTGGGAGTATCCCAAAGGCAGCGATGGAAAAAGGGGGGGGGTCCATCGTGGAACCCTAGTTGGTGGACATGAAAAAAAAGCCCGATGGCCCCTTTTTATTATAAAAGGCTGGGCTGCTGCCATATTAAAAAAAGGGGGGGGGGATGTTTTTATAGAGATATATTATTCACTTTTGTACTTTTTCTTATATTTTTATTTTCTGTTGGACTCTTTATGTATTTTACCCATAGGCTGCTCTCCTATATAAGAGAGCCTAGGGTGGATGGAATAAACAAGTCTTCTTATTTTCCCAACATGGTATCAGAGCTACGGTCCTAGATCGGAGTTCTCGAGCCAAACCCTAACCCTAGCCCCACCTTCGA
The DNA here is from genome assembly GCA_037367405.1 of Ottelia alismoides. Taxonomy (NCBI): domain Eukaryota; kingdom Viridiplantae; phylum Streptophyta; class Magnoliopsida; order Alismatales; family Hydrocharitaceae; genus Ottelia; species Ottelia alismoides. The sequence continues at coordinate 72,387 of JAZKJV010011479.1, forward strand.
GCCCTCCGCGCCCTCCTGCATCGCGCGCCTTCTCCGAGCGTCTCCCTCGTGCCTCCGTACGCCGCCTTTGATCTCAGCGCCTCCCCTTCGCCGTTGATCTCACGCGCCTCCACGCTTCACGTGCTGTGCGTGTTGCGCACTTGCGCGCGGCGATCGGCGCTGTGCGTGCGCGCGCAGGTGACGATCGACATTCCTGTGCGTGCGCTCCTCCTCGGCTGCCCCTATGCGTGCGCGCAGGTGACGATCTGTGCGCACGCAAGATCGTGCCCCTGTGCGTGCGCGAGATCTGTGCGCGCGATCTTCGTGATCTTCGCGTGCTCAACGTGCGTCCCCTGCACGTGACCTTCTAAAGGTCTCGACTTCGTGCACGCAAAACCCTAAGTCAAGTGCGTGTGCGTGACCTCAGAACTCGTTCCGCGCGCGCTTCTCCAAAGTAATGGGTTTGGTTGCTTGAGTCTACACATGCAACTAAACCTTTTAATGTCCGTGTAGATGATCATACCTTCAGTCTACTACTCCAGTCTTCCGTAATCACTATGTCAGAGAGCAAGGTAGACATCCCGTCTATAGGCGCCTTCAGAGGACCAGCGTCGATTGTGAAGATGGATGGTTCAAATTATGAACTGTGGGCAATGCAATTCACGAGTATGATAAAGTCAACCGGTAAGAAACACATTTTTACTGAAGAAGAGCCTGCTGAGAAGACTGGGGTCAATGCCTCATGGGAGGCAGATGATGCATACGCCAAGGTTTGGCTATCTGGAACCCTGGCAATTGAGATTACCAATGATATTCAGGGATGTAAAAAACGGCCTAAACGGTCGTTTAAAACGGCCGTTTACACGTATGCGGTCCTGGACCGCACCGACTATACCTAGTCGGGCACATATGCGGCCAGGCCGCTTAATCGGCGTTAAACGGCTGTTTAAACGCCGTTTAAACACCGTTTTTTACATCAACCCTTTTCTAGAGATGGATCTGGCTTAACATTTTTATAAACACAGTTTAGGCACATACAAATTTATGTAGGATATTAGTATTAGCATAGATTGTGGTGATCATATCTTGATACACCATTGATACTATGGTCAAAAGTGAGACTTTTCTTCTCATCATAGTTTACTACCCTACATTCCTATACTACTATAAGTAGTACAAATGATATGTCAACTATGTTAAAACTGTTAATTAACTAGTAAAGTAAGAAGTTAGTCATTAGGGGATACTAATTTACAATATTAATTAACCTTGGATTCTAATTAAAATAACTCACATTTTGATTGCAAATGTAATATTATCTATGTTTCTTATTAATTATATATATGTAAATATTTTTTATTAATTTAAAATACAAAACCGCATAACCCGTTTAATTTCCGTTTAAACTCTCGCATACTGTTTAAACAGTAATCAGTGACCCTACCGACTGAATACCGCATACCGCTTTTTGCAACCTTGATGATATTCTTCATCAGCCCACTGCAAAAGCAATGTGGGATATTTTGGCTGCGACATATTCTCAGGCCAAGAATGAGACGAAGATCCTGCAACTCCAGCATGACATATTTATTATCAAGCAGAATGGACGACCTCTACACTCTTTGTACACGTCTTTACATGGAATGTTTGAGAAGCTTTATAGCTTCATGCCTCTCACAGCCACTCCGGAGCAATAGAAGACTTATCGGAATGCTACTATGGTGGGTGTTTTTCTTGCTGCCCTTGATCCTGAGTACGAGGCAACACGTTCCCAGATCTTGGCGGACTCTACTATTCCTCCTATGGAGGAGGCATTTCATAGGCTGAGTCAGATCACTATTCCCTCGTCTGCTACAAATCCGACAGCCTCAACCATGGCAGCAAATCGAGGTCGAGGATGCCATCATCAGTTCCGTGGCCGTGGACCTCGTGATAGAGGAGGCCGTGTTTGGAAATCATGTACGTTTTGCCATCGTTTTGGACATACCGAAGACACATGCTATTCTAAGCATGGATTTCCGGCTTCTGCATGAGTCGCTGAACAGATCGAGCCCCCAGCCACATCATCTATGGATCATCGCTTTGATGATCTTGTGGCCCGTTTGAGGGGCATTATTCCTCCATCTGGTCCCGCTGCATCAGCATCTACTTATGAGAGTCACGCCGACGTTGCTGCCTCCGCATCTGCATCCACCAGTACATCAGGTAGCACCTATGCATGCATTCACTAGCAGTAGTGGAGCAGATACTTTAGAGTGGATTATGGACTCTGGTGCCACACATCATTTGTGTGGTGACCAAGGTCTACTTACAGGATACAGACATGTTTCTCCAGGCCGTGCAGTGGTTATTGCTAATGGAACACATTTCCCGATTACCGGTCAGGGGGAGATTAGACTGACACCATCCATGCATCTCAAGAACGTGTTACATGCACCTGATTTTTCGATGAATTTGTTGTCCATTAGCCAACTTACAAAGGATTTACATTGTCGAGCAATTTTTGATCCATCCTTTCTTGTTTTTCAGGACATCCATACGGGCAACGTGATTGGGCGTGGCTATGAGCAAGGCGGCCTCTATCGCCTTAGTCGGACTCCTTATGCTGGAACATCAACTCTACCCGCTGGACCTATCTCCCCATTATTGTGGCACCGGTGTTTTGGACATTTACCACTTCTGAAGTTGCATCATGTGTTACCTCAGGTTTCACCTCACACGTCCATTCAATGTGAGGCTCCCAATCATCAGTGTCGGAGTAGTACCTCCAAGTTTGAGTTATTTCTTGTCGATATCTGGGGTCCTAGTCGTGTTCTTGATCATCAGAGACACATGTTTTATATAGTCATTGTGGATGATTTCTCTCGTGTGTCGTGGGTATTTTTTTAAAGAATAAATTTGAAGCGGGGAATATTATCATCAATTTTATTAATAAAGTTCGTAATGTTTTTCTGCATTTGTTAAGATTGTGAGAAGTGATAATGTCCTGGAATTCTGTACTCATACTCTATCCAGTTATTTTTCATCTGAAGGGATTATCCACCAAACATCCTGTGCCTATACTTCCCAATAGAATGGGGTTGCTGAAAGAAAACATCGTCATTTACTCGATGTCACCAGGTCGCTTCTTATACAGAGTCATGCCCCTCATTCTTTCTGGGGTGATGCTGTTCTTACGGCATGCTATCTTATTAATCGAATGCCGTCATCTGTCTTAGGTGAGGAGATTCCATTCTCTTATTTTCCCTGACAAAGAGTTGTTCTCTCTTACTCCTCGTATGTTTGGCTCGGTAGCCTTTGTCCACCAACTGTCTCCCGGGACTGACAAACTCTCTCCTAGGGCTGTCAAGTGTGTCTTTGTCGGGTACTCCAGAACTCAGAAAGGGTACAAGTGTTATGATCCATTGCGCAGGAGGTATTTAGTCAGTGCCGATGTCACCTTTTTCGAATCTGTTATGTATTTCTCATCTACATGTGATCAGCTGGTTCCCTCTGATACTACTGATGCTATATACATGCCACCACCACCACCACCAGAACCGCTATCATCTCCTATACCTTTTGTCACTGTGCCTGTTTCACCACTACTATTCCACTATACCCGTAGGCCTGCTTCTGCTCATGGTCACCGCTCATCATCTAGCTCGCCTGAGGTATGTTCTGAAAATATTACTATTGATGGATCTAATGATTTTCCTGAGCAGTATGTGTTACAGAGGCCAGCTGAGGAGACAGATGATTTAGATGTACCTATTGCTCTACGGAAGCAGAAGCGGAGCTGCGCGTCATATCCTATAGCATCTTCTGTATCGTTTGACCGCCTCACTGGAGAATTCAGGAACTTTGTCATTGCGTTGTCAACAGTGGATATTCCATGGAATTATCAAGATGCACTGAAGGATAGTCGATGGCGCTTGGCTATGGAAGAAGAAATGGCCGCTCTTCAGTCCAGAGGCACATGGAGCCTTGTTCCTGCACCTGCTGATGTGTCTACAGTTAGTTGCAAGTGGGTCTTCACAGTTAGATAGAATGCAGATGGCAACATTGACCGATACAAGGCTCTCCTTGTTGCTCGTGGCTTCACCCATACTTATGGGGTGGATTATCTTGATACATTCTCGCTGGTTGCTCGCCATTCCACCTATGGATCCTCCTTTCTATTGCAGTTACTCGTGATTGGTCCCTATACCAGTTAGATGTGAAGAATGCATTCCTATACGGTGACTTACAGGAGGAAGTCTACATGCAAAAACCACGTGGTTTTGCTGTTGAGGGGGAGTGTCCTACGGTGTGCAGACTTCATAAGGCTATCTATGGACGTAAGCAGAGCCCCAGAGCTTGGTTTCAGAAGCTCTCAGACCTGTTTGAGAAACATGGGTACAAACGTTCTAATGCTGATCATTCCTTGTTCGTACAGAAGACACCCAGAGGTATCATTGCTATTATGGTGTATGTAGACGATATTCTGATTATAGGAGATGATGAACAAGGAATCCAGGGGAAAAAAGAAATGCTGGGTCGTGAATTCGTCACCAAGGACCTTGGAGTTCTTAGATACAATCTGGGACTGGAGTTTGCCAGAAATCCTCATGGGTTGGTAATGACCCAGAGGAAATATGTCACTGACCTGTTAAGTGAAACAGGAATGCTTAGTTGCCGACCTGCCACTATACCTATGGATCCCAGTATGAGATTATATGATGATGACACTGATGAGGTGGATAAAAGAAGATACAGAGAACTGGTGGGCAAACTTCTCTATGTTACTATTACCAGGCCCGATATCTCCTTTGCTGTGAGTTGAGTGAGCCAGTTTATGGAGCAACCACGCCAGGTACACATGGATGCTATACATATGATACTCAGGTACCTTAAGTCATCTCCAGGTGCGTGTTTGCTATTTAAGAAAGGCAAGGAAGTTACTATATCAGCTTGTGCAGATGCAGATTACACAGGATGCCCCAAGGATAGGAAGTCCACCACTGGGTTTGCTGTGTTTGTTGGAGATTCTCTAGTCTCATGGAGAAGCAAGAAGCAAACGGTTGTAGCAAGGTCCAATGCTGAGTCTGAATGTAGGGCTATGGCTCAGGTCAGTAAAGAAATGATGTGGGTAAAAGCTGTGCTTGCAGATATATATAGAAGTCCCATTTCCTATGGCTCTGGAATATGACAATCAGGCGGCTCTATTCATTGCAAATAATCCAGCATTTTATGAACGAACCAAGCACATTGAGGTTGATTGTCACTTCATACGTGACATGATTCAGAAGGGGTTTATTGTTACATCCCATGTTAGCTCAGAGGATCAGACAACATATATTTTTACCAAGGCGTTACTTCGAGGGCTGTTCCAGAAGTGTTCGTCCAAGCTGAGCATGATTGATATCTATGCTCCACCTTGAGCGGGAGTGTAGAGATATATTATTCACTTATGTACTTTTTCTTATATTTTTATTTTCTGTTGGACTCTTTATGTATTTTACCCATAGGCTGCTCTCGTATATAAGAGAGCCTAGGGTGGATGGAATAAACAAGTCTTCTTATTTTCCCAACAGTTTTGATTTGAAAAAGGGAGAATTTCATGTTTTCCCCATGGGCCCCTTTGGGCCAGGAGTCTTTGGTTATAAAAAAACAAAAGAGGTGCGCACAAAAAAAGCCTAAAAAAATGTGATAAGCCTTCTCCCACTATAAGTAGGGTCGGCTACATGGATTCTTTCTCAAATCCATGTTGAAAGATTCGACTATTTTTTACGCTGGCCGTCGATTACCTAACGCAACCCCTGCAAGAGTGGGATTTGAACCCTGGTCTTTTGTGTGGTAGACACACTGTACTACCACTAGACCATTAAGTGTGACAAAAAAAGCCTACACAAAAAAATTGCAAAAAAGAGAGGAAAGTTGTAAAAAATTTGACGCAACGGCTATAAAAAAAGGAAAAAATGATTTAAAAAATGATTGAGAACGCCGAAAAAAATTATTATTATCGGCTAAGTGATTCATGTTCTCCCATCTTGATTTGTCTTCTCCCAACTTGGTCGACGTCGTTGTTTTCCAACAAGTATGGGAGAAAGAGAGATGCAGAACGAAATCGGCGACGACGAGAAATAAAACCTTTGAACGGTGGTGGAATTTCGGTGGAGAAAGAGAGGGGTTGAGAATGAGAACTCGTCGGGAACACGAGAGGTTGAGGGAGAAGAACACGGAGATCGCGAGGGGAGAGAGGGAGAAGGAGGGAGATAGAGGGAGATAAATCTCAATTTTTATCCATACTGAACTGCCTTTTACAATAGGCTACCAACCTCTTTATATAGTAGAGGTGGAATTACAAAAAAAGAAGCAATTCAAATTTAAAATCCCACCTGATCCTAATTGATTTGAATTTAAAATTCAAATCGACCTCTATCCTATTCAAATTCGAAAATCAAATTTAAACTAACTAATTAATTTCGAGATCACACACGATCCCCTTATTTAAATAAAATGCGACAAAAACATAAATAAAATTGATCACTAAGTTAATTAAAAATTCGGCCCTATAATTTGAGGTCACGCTGCATCAACTCTCCTCCGCTTTTAAAAATTCGTCTCCCGACGAATTGCTGGATCTGCAGGCTTGGAGGATGAATCAGCGGGCTCACTTATCTTCTGGAAGAATTGGTGTGGAGCGAACGGCGGAGTCCATACGCGGGTGTGGATGACGCGGCCTTCGTGGTTGAAGAACATGTGTGGCATGAACGGCGGCGTTTTCTTAATTGTTGTCTTCTCCTTGTGATGTTCGAAGAATTGATGATGCATGAACAACATGGCCTTCGGAGAATCCATAGTGAAGCAATGACACAAGGAGAGGAGGGGAGGAGATGTGGCCAAAGAATGAAGCCATGGGGTCCTTATATAGGGGAAGCTCAAGGCCCTAGTCCTATTTGGATAAGGAGGGTCCTCAGATTCCTGATTTGCAGCATGTTTTTTTAAATATTTGTGCAGCCAGGGGCCTGGGCGCAATTTTCGTACCCCTTCATTCTTCTTTTCTTTCCTATTGCTTTTGGCCTTTCTGCAAATAGGGGATTCTTGGGATTTTTCTTTGCAATTTTTCCCATTCAATCTCAAATCCCTAGAATTGAGGGATTCGGTTCCTTTAGTGGAAATAACAGCCGATAGGGTTTCTTTCTTCCCCACCAAGAGGCGGCGGGGACGAGAGTTAAGGGGGCGTCGTTGGAGGGGTTCCGCGCAGCAGTAGGGATGGCGGCGGAGGCGGTTTCGCGGGGCGGATGCGGAGGGGGCCTCCAGGCGGTCTGTGAGCAGTGGCGCGCGGCTCGACGGCGGGGGCGCCGCTCGCGCGCGGGAGGCGCGAGAGGAGCAAGGCGCGCTAGGCGGTCCAGGCGTCGTGGAGGGCGAGGTCGGCAACGGCTGACGGTGCGGCCAGGTGGCTGAAGGGGCGCGCAGCCGCGCGTGGACGTGCTCTGGTGGCTGCTGTGCGCGTACAACGGTGAGGGAAGCGAGGTAGAGGGGGGGGGTCGGAATGGGAGGAACCGTAGGGGAGGAGGATGGGGATGTTGGTAGCAGTGGAAGGAGAGAAGAGGAGGAGGAGAGGGGGGCGGAAGAAGGTGACGGTGGCGGCCATGGCTAAGGTAGTGGTGGTGGCAAGGGCATTGGGCGCGGGATGGGAAAGGGCGATGGCAGGGGAAAAGATGGCGGGTGGGGTTGGGTTCTGAACCGCGGAACTTGCGGGGGTGAGGGACGGCGCCGACGAGGCTGGAATGGGGTCACCGGGATTGCGGGGGGGGGGGGGGGGTTGTGGGGAGGCGGCGAGGGCCTGGTCGGCCTGAGGAATCGCTGGGGTTGCCATCGGGGGCGCTATCGGCGAATGTGGCTGATCTGAAACCTTCTGGACAGCGACCGTTTTGGCTTCTTCTTCTTCATTGCTTGGTTGCACAGGAGTTGTATCAAATAAATCTTCTTTTGGAATGGAAATACCTTCATTTTTTCTCAAAATCGGGTTGCACAACGGCCTCTACGAGCTGACTTTCGTTGTCGATGAACGAATCTTCTTCGGCTTGCGCATCCAGCCATTCCTGGACTTTAATGCTTGACACAAGACGTCGCTTGAATTTGTGTCGACGTGCACATGAACGCGAATCAGGGGAGAGATGACTCAAATCGAACTGCAATTGCCAATATGCGACAGGATCGTTGAATCGTGAAAACGATTCGGTTGCCATGCTCTGATATCAAATGATGCAGAACGAAATCGGCGACGGCGGGAAATAAAACCTTTGAACGGTGGTGGAATTTCGGTGGAGAAAGAGAGGGGTTGAGAAGGAGAACTCGTCGGGAACACGAGAGGTTGAGGGAGAAGAACGCAGAGATCGCGAGGGGAGAGAGGGAGAAGGAGGGAGATAGAGGGAGATAAATCTCAATTTTTATCTATACTGAACTGCCCTTTACAATAGGCTACCAACCTCTTTATATAGTAGAGGTGGAATTACAAAAATAGAAGCAATTCAAATTTAAAATCCCACCCGATCATAATTGATTTGAATTTAAAATTCAAATCGACCTCTATCCTATTCAAATTCGAAAATCAAATTTAAGCTAACTAATTAATTTCGAGATCACACACGATCCCCTTATTTAAATAAAATGCGACAAAAACATAAATAAAATTGATCACTAAGTTAATTAAAAATTCGGCCCTATAATTTGAGGTCACGCTGCATCAGAGAGAGTATTTCGTAGAGTTCTACAAGAGGCCAGATTGTTAGATCCCCAGTCCAGATGCATGGCCATATTTCCAGACTCTGCAATTTTTCGGACTTCATCAGAATTGGTTCCGAGTCTTCAGTTTGATTCGCACATGTCTACGATCATCAGTTCAAAGGTCCCCATCTTTCTGGTTTTGTCGGCTCATGGTTTTCATGTGTTCCATAGGGACTTCAGAGTCGAAATCCCATTCTCTATGCCATGTAGGCTATAGTTTTCATGTGGTTTCATAGGGACTCCAGAGTAGAGTTCACATTCTCTGAGTCAGTATGGGAGAGACCCAATTCTTCGACGAGGAGACGTTTCAAACTCCATTCTCCAGTGACCGTGGACTCTAACGAGGATGTCTCCACGGCTTTTCCAGTTTGGCCTTTCAGAGATGGAGCAGTTATACACATAATCCAGTCTTCCACATGTGGTGGGCCAGAGTTCTCCAGGTGGAGACTCACTTTCAGTTTCAGTGGCTCTGACAGGCGCAGTTCAGAGCACACTTAGTTTGGCTCACACTCTAGCCCGTTTGTCCTCCTCACCTGCATGACATGAGAAGCAATGTCCTCGACAGCAACCGACAGTTGTGCACGTTGAGTTGATATTGTCCGTAGTGTCCTGTAGCGTGAGTTTGAGATTTCTTTCTGTTTATCCAAGTTGAGCATTGCGTGCTCCAACTTGAGGGGGAATGTTGGAGTATATGTGTTATGCGTAACTTATGGTGCAGATGGGTAAATCGTTCACTCCAGGATCCATTTAGCACATCCAGTTGTTTAGTCTCGCATCTACTAGTTGTGAGATGCGGAGACTCAGTGAGAGCTATATAAGAAGCCCCTCACCCTCTGTATCCAATGAGAAAGTGCAATGCATAAATCAGCCCTTTGAGGCGTTCTCTCATGGTTTCATCCTGCTCTTCAGGGAGCAGGGTTCTACGTTATAATCCCGGTGTTCCTAAATCTTTATTCTTTTCTCCGATATTCGCTTCCGCATTATATTTTCTAACACACTCAAAACCATTTTATTTAAATGATAAAGTTGGGGAGAGGATACAAGGAAGTCCATCCCATTGAAGGATTGAAGGGGTAGCAAAATTACATGTAATCCTCTCTCCTCACATCAATTACAAATGAAACATTGAGGATTGGACAAGGGTTAACAAATTATTGGATCAAAACATAACTAATATGGCATGTGTTACAACTGAAGATCAATCAATTCATCAGAAGATGAATTTTTCGAAGCGACATAGAGTTGATGAATCACAACATTCCAAGTTAAGGCTAAATTAGGATTTCAATTAATTTTGGTTTTGCTGAAAATTTTAATTTCTTTCCACTAGAGTCTACTTAGGGTTTTCCGTTAAATTCCAGTTAATTCCAACTTTGTTTTTTATTTAAATAAAGAGATCGCATGTGATCTCTAATTTGTTATTCAGTTGATATATTTTAGGAGTCAATTGCGATTTTGATTTGAATTTATTTTTTTATCCTCTTTTCGTTTTTATAATTCTTTCCCTTCTATATAAAGGGGATACGAGTCATTGTGAAAGGTTGTTGAAGTTAAATTAAAAATCGGAGTTTCTCCATATCTCATCTCTCATCTCTCTTTCTCTTTCTTATATATCTCCATGATGTCTTCTCCCAAAATCTTTCACACCCGGTGCATTCTTCTCCTTCCTCTCCTCTCCCCCAATTCCATTAGAAATCTTGTCTGCATCAGTGGTGATCATCTATAAACTAAAGCCATGAATCACAAAGGTTTTTGATTTATAATGGAAAAACGTAGATTACTGTGAGAAGAACTAGTAGATTACTCATGTGATGATCAACGTCGTCTTGACATTGAGTAGTAATCACCGTGGATAACCGTACAAGAATAAGTATCACAACAACAAGGCGAAGGAGCGATAATCGGATAGGTCTTGAGCCACGATTGACATTAAGGAGGAACTCGACATTACACGGCTATCATTTTCACTTGTAAGGAGAGGGATCACTACTTGTAAGGTTCTCATTTCATATATCAAAGTTTTCCAGTCCCACTTTTTAGCAGCGTCATGGATTCTTGCTCAAATCCATATTGAAAGATCCGGCTATTGTTTACGCTAGTTGTTGGCTACCTAACCCAACCCCAAGAAGGAGGGATTTGAACCCTAATCTTTTGGGTGGTAAGCACACTGGACTACCACCAGACCATTCCAAAATATCTAATTATAATATCCATTACAATTTAGATATAATTTAAATCTTAAAGAGAAAGCATGGGTATGATGGGAAGGTAGAGGCCTTCAAGGCACGACTCGTAGCCAAGGACTACATACAGAGAGAATGCATCGACTACGATGAGACATTCTCTCACGTGGCTTGCTCAAATCCATCAAGGCACTGCTAGCTATAGTTGCATATCTTGACTACTATGGACGTCAAGACTGCATTCCTTAATGGATACCTCGGGGATGATATCTATATCGAGCAACTCTAGAGCTTCATAGTTGAGGAAGGCAAAGTATGCAAGACGAAGAAATCCATCTATGGGCACAAACAAGCTTATCGTAGCTGGGACATCATATTTGATGAAACTGTTCAGAATCCTGATGAATCATGTGTCTACGAGAAGCTTAGAGGGAGTTCCATTATGTTCATCGTGCTTTATGTAGATGACATACTTATCATTGGGAACGATACATTGATGATGACTAGTCTTAAGGTCTGTTTCTCCCACATCTTCGAGATGAAAGACCTTGGAGAAGACTCTTATATCTTGGGGCTAAAGCTGTTCACAAATAGAGAAATGAGATTTTGAGACTGTCACAACATGGGTAGATTAAGAAAATCTTGGAAAGTTTCCATATGGAGAATTACAATAAAGGCTTCCTTCCCTTAAGACACGGTATACACATATCTAAAGGGATGGATCCTCAATGTGTTGAGCAAAAGATGGTCATGGTTGGATGCCCTTATGCATCAATCGTGGAAAGCCTGATGTCTGCCATGATGTACACAAGGTCGGATATCTTCCATGTTGTGGAAGTTTTAAGCCATTATCAACCCTACAATGGAGAACAACACTAGAATGCAGTGAACAACACCTTTAAGTATCTAAGATGGATACAAAATTACACCCTAGTCTATGGAGGAGATGATCTCCAAGTTTTAGGATACACAGTTTCAAACTTCCAATCTGATATAGAAGATGGCAAGTCAACTTTAGGGTTTGTAATCTTGTATAGTAGTGGTACAATGAGCTAGAGAAGTAAGAAGCAGGACACTACGACTGATTCAACAATAGAAGCCAAATATTTTATAGCATCGAATGTTGCAAAAGGAGGCGATGTGGTTACGCTATTTCATCTTGGAACTTGGAATAGTTTCCTCTGATACTCCCATCCTGATGCTTTTGCGATAACATAGGAGATATAGCTCGTGCGAAGGAACCAGATGTCATCATAAGAGTAAACACATGGAACGGAAAGGAAATACGACATCATTCGAGAGATTCAAAATCATGGTGACATCATCATCTAAGGTGGCCTTTGTCGATAATGTTGCTGATCCCCTTACCAAAACATTACCCCAAAAGGGTTTTGACCAACATGGAATGAGTATATATTTCAATATTGCACTTGAATGGTTCTAAGGGTTAGTGGGAGATTGTTAGATGTGTGAGCCTCGGGAGAACCATTTCTACAATAAATATTATTGTAATATTTTGATATATCAATAAAAGTTATTAACTTGTTTCACTCCCTATCTAAGATTAAATGAGTGAAAACACTTATAAGGTTCCTTAGTATAATTAGGATTACGCATCATGGCAATCTTAATAATCATGCATATGTTGATTCAATGGTTGAATCATAGAGGCCGGTGTTTAGATGATATCCAAAGAGTAAGATTGAGGACTCATCGAGCACCGGTAAATGATTGTTAAGAAAGGATCTTTGGTATGATAAGGAGATGGAAATCCTTCTCTAAAGGTTGATATCTGACCGACCTCTTGACGTATGTCCTCTGCATAGGAATGAAGATTCGGAGGTGTCAGATAAGTTATGTCAAAAAGTTGACTTAACAAAATCGAGATAACCAAGAAACATTTCGTATGCTATCACAGTATAAACATGCATCCTCTAACTGGAGACAGATGTATTACCATATGTCTAAGTTTGTACATTAGGCATTCCATTAGGTTGATGACCTAATCAAGGTCTATACGTCGGCAAGATGGTATGCATATAAGGACATATGGATAATATGATCTCTTAAAGAAATCATACAAGTTCAACACTGAACCAGAAGACATGAACTCACTCATGAGATATTGGGATCAACCAAATTTTATGCATGGTTGTCTTGATTTGGAAGCATGAAAGAATTTGTAGGTATGATATATGTTTTTGGAAAGCATATGATTAATTCCAACTCCCAATGATCAAATGAGAAACTTTATGATAAAATCCCAAAGAAAATAATTCAAATACGATCTAAAAACTTCGGGTTTATTCTAGGTCTTCCAGTATGCAAGATGTATGTGTATTAGGAATACTCGAGGTTGATGTGATCGTAAATGATTGTATAACATGGCACTTCCATTCCGCGGGAGTGATGAAACATGTTTGGATTTTAGTGAGTCCTCTCAAAAGATTAGTAATATGATCTTAGTCTAAATATTGGACATTGATCTGAATGTGGTTTGGATGCAATTAGAAGATTAGATTTACGGTTTGATTTAATAAAAAATCTTTGAGAGGTCATATATATTTGTATATGAGATAAGATTTCAATATCCATGTCACTATACACGGAATGTACAATCGCCTTGTTCTTATCTCGAAGTACCCACGGAGAAGACATATTGGAATTCAAGGACAATCTATTATTGACAATATATCCGAGCACGGGAAAATTGATGATTAAATGTGATTTAATAGTCATAAATAATGTGATTTAATAGTCATAAATGAGTTCTAATTATCAAAGATATGATTACTGTGGATATCACCATCCAAAATAGTAATAAATATTATAAATATAATTTATAATATCGATGATATATTTTATTGTAAATAGGATTTACAAACTAAATGCTAAGGCTTCACATTATAAAATTAGTTGTAAATGTAAATTACATTTTGGTAGTTGAATATTATTACGCTATTTAGTCAAGTGGGTGGAACACCCGTTGACCGATTGCACATAGCTTGCGAATATCAACAACTTTATCTCGATTTAATCCATATTATCGTAATGTCATCCTCTGGAACAAGATTTATCTCAATTGTGGGAAGCTTATGTAACCAAGGTTCAGAAAGTCGGTATGCGGTATTCGTTCGGTCAGGCGGTCTGAAGCGAGTAAGCGGATATGCGGAAGTATATGCGGAAGTATATGCGGATTATGCGGTTTGTATTATTTTAATTTAAAAATAATTAAAGTAATAAATTGAATTCAAATATTAGAGAATTATGTTTCGAAAAAATAACAATAGATGAAATATATGCATATACTTTTTAGTACAACATGATTTCAGAGAAAGCTTTTTAAAAAAATGACCATTTTAGATAAAAGAGTGAATCATAAAAAAAAATAAAAGTGATTTTTTTGGCATACTTACTATAGGAATGAAAATATAAGAGAAAATATTTGAGATATAACAATAATAAATCATAGAAACATTTGCTATGTTTTTATAGGAATTAACTAAATGAAAATTGGATTATGAATCAATATATTTCAATTGATTAAATAATCAAATTCCCTTTTATCTAGCATTAATGAGATGGCAGCTAGCTAGGGGGGATTTAACGTAATTTTCTATAACAAAATTTCTTAACAATTGAGAAAAGTATCGACTGAAGAAAGCAAACGACTCATAGATATATTTTTCACAAAAGAAGATGTATTTGATTCTCAAATGAAAGTATATTGAGTATAAACTAAACAAATGCATGAAAGTGAAACGACATTCATAGAAATTAAATAAAAATCTTCTATTTAAATAATAAATGGAAATTCATTTTTTGTAAACAACAACATAAAAATCTTTTCTAATAAACAATTAGTAACATTTATTTTAAATAAAAATGAAAAATTATTTTTTACAAATAACATAAAAATCTTTTCTAATAAACAATTAGTAACATTTATTTTTTACTACAGTAACAGTAGCTACCAGTTCCAGCAACTAAAAGATGAAGGATATATGAAAGGGCTCTATACAAAAGGCGGCCGAGTATGCGGCCGCATATGTGGCTTACTCGGTTGCATACTCGGCCAAACCGCATATGGACCGAATACTGGATATGCGGTTCGGTCCAGTGCCCGACTACGTATATGCGACCGCCTGGACCGCCTTTCTGAACACTGTATGCAACGTAGGATTTAAAATTCTATATGTTATGAGCCATTACCTTGTTAGTTTTATTATTATTATATTAGTTTTATTTGAATCTGATTGTTGGAGATCTAGTATAAAGGGCCTTTTTTTGCTTGTGAGTCCGATTATTTATTTTTTTGAGTCCAAATATTTGGTTGGGAAGTGCCTTTATAATATGCCTACATATCATGGAAAAAGTTAAATGGAATGAGAGTGATTTTCTCTCATCTCCCTATCCACCTCTCTTCCTCTCCGTTTTCCTCTTCCCACACCATGAAAAAATCCTAACCCCTATCCCTCCCTCATCGTCACAATGTTGCTCCCTCCCTCACCATCGTTGATGCCATCTGCCAATCGTCTTCGCCACTGTCAACATCGTTCCTTTCCATCCCCCATCCCCCCACCACCTCCACGTCATCTTCACTGTCGCATTATCGCTAGGTCTTCATCGCATGCCATCACCACCTCCCCATCTATCCAAGCCGTTACTAATGCATCGCCGCAATCAACACCCTTACCCACGTGCGCAACTTAGACATGCCAACAAACTAGACCTTACACCTCCCCATATTTTTCCTCTTTTTTATTTTTTTTGAAAGGAAAAGAGGGTGAAGTCCCAAGGTGGGACCTGCCACTAGCAATATATTAACAAAAAAATCATGTTGCAACATACTAGACTGGTTCACATGTAGAGCCTTGGTGTGCTTAAGTATATTTTCAGAATAAAAGGCCTGACCGCTAAAGATGAGTTCATGTCTTGCACATTAAAGAGGCCACAAATAAGCAAAGGGTATCACACAATCCTCGTGAGAGTTCCCATATTATGACCTGATCGAGTTCCAGAAAGCGGTACTAATTTTTGTCCCCAACCTTGGAATGCAAGCTCGTGACCAAAAACTTGCCGAATGGATGCAATTGAAGAAGAGACGATCCAAGTATTTGGTAATCGTCGCTGCACCTCAGTCTAACCACATCCCTGGTCCTAAGGAGCTTGTCCCTATAATCCTTTGTAAGTACATGACCATGCTTAAACAACCAAAGAAAAATCTTGATCTGATAAGGAATCCTTGCCTTCCAAATCAATATGTAGTCACACCTCATGTCCTCTTGTGATGCTGGGTAAATTTTTTACGCTTTCTTGATGTAGAATTGGCCATCCAAGCACACCTAATTATCCCTTCCCTTCTTAGGGCTTTCCGTCTCCGTCGGCTTAGTAGACATCTGCATGAAGTCTTCCGTCTTCTGCTCCGAAAAGCCAGTCATAAAGTTGGGGCCCACAAACTACACGATCACACTCCTACCCTTGTGCTATCTCAATCACTCGCCAATGTGATGAATATGGGGAAACGATTCGCTTGAGGCCGCCAATAGTCCAATCATTTAGCTGGAAGCGAAAGTACTCGTCGACACCAACCACATGACTCATCAAACACATCATGTCATGCAACAATATGGAGATACCCTATTAGAGAGAGGAAGGTAAAAATGTAGGCGATGCCATCAAAGGAGCTCCAATCCCGTATATATTCTGCAACGCATAACATACCAAATCTTCTCCTTTTCCCCATAGCCTGACAATCCACTTGGCCAGGAAAGCCTGTGTTCATGTGTTCCAGCTTTAGGACCCCGAGTCAACCATCGTTCTTTGGTCTAGTAACAATATCCCAAGCAGTGAGAGTATCCTGTTCTTTTCCTACCTAGCATCCACCAGAAGAAGCATCTCATCAATAACTTTATCCGTGTATGCATGCCCATGGGTAGCACCCTTGTGGAATGGTAAAAGACGGAAATGACCGAAAGGACATGTTTAAGCATAGCAACATTCCTCCAGGGAAGAGGATCGTAGCCTTCCAACTAGCTAGTTTCCTCTCAATCCTATCCAGCACCGGTCACCAATCCGAGGTTGTGATTTGTTGTCTAACAACTGGTATGGTGGATAACTAGTTCTTGTTCCCTGTACACAATGAAATAAGTTTCTGATTAAATAAGTCTTTAGCTTGTTCATATCTCGTGGGGGTATGGTTACTAAATGCATATTGTTGTGAAAAATGAGTGATCTATTATTCAAAGGAACCCTAGGCTCTCTTATATAGGGAGAGACCTCACGGGTAAAATACATAGTTTTCCAGAAAACAATAAGAAATTACGAACAGGTACATAACATATAAGAATATTGGTCTCTACACTCCCCCTCAAGGTGGAGCATAGATGTCTATCATGCTCAGCTTGGAAGAACATCTCTGAAAGGGTCCTTTGAGCAACGACTTAGTGAGTACGTCGGCAGTCTGATCCCCTGAGCTCCCGTGAGCCATAGATATCAATCCTCTCTGGATCAAGTCTCTAGTGTAGTGACAGTTAACTTCAATATGCTTTGTTCTTTCATGGAATGCTGGATTGTTGGCAATAAACAATGCTGCCTGATTGTCACACTGAAGCTGCATGGGTAAAGGTACGTCTACATGTAAATCTTCTAGCACATATCGAACCCACATCATCTCCGTGCTTGCTTGCACCATGGCCCTATATTCAGATTCAGCACTGAACCTTGCCACAACAGTTTGTTTCTTGCTTTTCCAAGAAACCAGAGAGCTCCCAACAAAAACGGCAAATCCTGAGGTCGACTTTCGATCCTTAGGACATCCTGCATAATCGGCATCTGCACATGCTGAAATAGATAAATCTGTGCCCTTTCGAGATAGCAATTCTGAACCTGGAGAAGACTTCAGATACCTCAGTATCATGTATATGGCATCCATATGAACTTGTCTTGGCTGCTCCATAAATTGACTCACTTGCTTACTGCAAAGGCAATATCGGCTCGAGTTATGGTAATATAAAGGAGCTTACCCACCATTTCTCTATATCTCCTCTTGTCCACTTCAGCAGTGTCATCATCATACAGCTTCATGCTTGGATCCATGGGGATACTCGATGGTCTGCATCCAACCATGCCTGTTTCAGTCAAAAAATCTGTAATGTACTTCCTTTGGGTCATCACCAGACCCTGTGCATTCCTGGCAAATTCCAACCCCAGAAAGTATCTTAGGGTTCCAAGATCCTTCGTGACGAACTGACGGCCTAGAAATGCTTTTGCCCTCTCTATTCCTGAACATCATCTCCTGTAACCAGAATATCATCAACATAGACCATGATGACAACCGTACTTGCAGAAGACTTCTGAATAAACGAGTGGTCTGCATTCGACCTTTTGAATCCCTGTCGTTCAATCAGATGGGAAAGCTTCTGGAACCACGCTCTTGGGCTCTGTTTGAGGCCATAAAGTGCCTTGTGAAGTCTACATACCATATGCTTCTCCCCCTCAGCAGTGAACCCTGGTGGCTGCTGCATGTAGACTTCCTCCTGCAGATCTCCATACAAGAAGGCATTCTTGACATCCAGTTGAGATATAGTCCAGTCACGTACCACAGCAACTGATAAGAGAATGCGAAGAGTAGAATGACGAGCCACCGGAGAAAATGTATCCATATAGTCCACTCCATAGGTTTGCGTGAAACCTCGCGCGACCAGCCGTGCCTTGTACCGATCTAGACTGCCATCAGCGTGGTATTTAACTGTGAATACCCATTTACAGCTAACAATGGATGCATCAAGAGGAGCAATAACCAAGGTCCATGTGCCACGAGACTGTAAGGCACTCATCTCTTCTTCCATAGCCATTCGCCAACAATCAATCTTCATAGCTTCCTGATAGGTCCGTGGTATGTCCACAAAAGACAAAGCTGCAGCAAATCTCTGAAAGTCGCCTGTGAGGTGATGAAAAGACACCTGTGAAGCAAAGGGATAAGATGTACACGTCCGCTTTTGCTTCCGTATAGCAATAGGAATATCAAGGTCATCATCCACTGTACTGGATGGTGTAATCTCCTCCTGCAATGAAGAATCCTGCACATGTACCATATCTGACCCATCAGTAGTAATGCCATCTGAAAATACCTGAGGCGTGATGGATGTCTGACGTGTAGCCTGAGCAGGACCTGACCGACGCGTATAGAATTTTGGTATAGGTGGAATAGGAGGTTGTGGAGGTGGTGGTGGTGAAGATGATGTAGTAACAGGAGTAGGAGTGGACTCAGGTGAACTCCGACTAGGAGGCGGAGGGACATAGACATCATCGTTGGTAGTGGATGGTACCAGCCTGTCACCTGCAGGGGAAAAATACATAACAGACTCAAAGAACGTGATGTCAGCACTGACAAAGTATTTCTTGTTTATGGGGTCATAACAACGATAATCCTTTTGAGTCCGAGAGTAACCGACAAAGACACACTTGACAGCTCTAGGAGAGAGTTTGTCAAGTTCAGGAGTCAGGAGATGAACAAATGCAACAGTATTAAAGACACGAGGAGTAAGTGAATAATTCCTTATCAGGAAAAATGATAGAAAGAGGAATTTTCTCACCAAGGACAGAAGACGGCATACGATTGACCAGGTAGCAAGCTGTAAGAACAGCATCCCCCCAGAAAGAGGTAGGAGCACAACTCTGAATAAGGAGAGTTCGAGTAATGTCAAGAAGATGATGGTGCTTTCTTTCTGCCACGCCATTCTGCTGAGATGTGTAAGCACAAGTAGTTTGATGAATAATGCCCTTCGACGAAAGAAATTGAGAGAGAGACCGTGTGCAGAATTCTAGAGCATTATCTGTGCGAACATATTTGACAGTAGAGGAAAATACATTCTGTACTTCATTAATCAAATTTTTAATCACATCTCCTGTTTCAGATTTATTCTTCAAAAGAAAGACCCAAGATACACGAGAGAAATCATCCACTACCACTAGATAGAATCTATGTCCCTGATGATCGGGAACACGACTTGGACCCCAGATATCAATGTGAAACAACTCGAACGGGGAGCTAGTGCTCCGACTCTGACGACTAGGAAAGCTAGACCGATGATGCTTTCCCAACTGACATGCTTCACATTGAAAGGAAGAACTGGGAGAGATCTGAGGCAGAAGATGTCGCATTTTCTGGAGCGGGAGATGACCAAAGCGAAGATGCCAGATGTGCGGAGATACTGGTCCGACGGAATGAGAAGAGACGCCAGCATAAGAATTCCGGACCAGCCGATACAGACCATTCTGCTCAGAGCCACAACCAATCACCCTGCCCGTTAGTATGTCATGAAAAATAAGAGAAGAGGGGTCAAATATAGCATGACAGTGCAAATCCTTCGTAATCTGACTAATAGACAACAAATTCATGGAGAACTCAGGAGCATGTAGAACATTCTGTAGACGCATAGAAGGAGATAGGAAGACCTCCCCCTGTCCAACAAGGGGGGAATGAGTACCATCTGCGATCTGTACTGAACGGCCATGGGGAATGTCCCTGTAGGACTCGTCTCTCTCGATCTCGGCAGAGATGATGTGTGGCACCAGAATCTATAATCCAATCAGATATATCATGACAAGACGTAAATGCAGTAGCATTACCTGAGGTACTAGCAGCAGCAAAGGAACTGGCAGAAGCTGTGGCAGCAACATCTGAAGGTCCACCAGAAGAATCAGTAGATGATTGTGGCATAATATCACGTAGACGTGCCACAAACTCCTCGAAACGGTTGTCTGCATTGGATGCTGACTAGGCCAGAACATGCTCGGCTACTCGCACCGATGCTGGAAACCCATGCTTAGAGTAGCATGTATCCTCCGAGTGGCCTGTGCGGTGACAGTACGAACATGGCTGACGAAAGCGACCACCCCTACCACGGGGTCCACGTCCACGACCAGAAAACTGACCACCTCTCCCACGCGATACTGCCATCGCCGATGGGGGTGGAGTAGATGAGCTGGAAGAAACTGATATGTGACTGAGCCTCCACTAAACATCCTCCATTGGAGGAATAACTTCATCAGTCAAAATCTAAGAGCAGGCGACCTCGTACTCAGGATCTAGGGCTGCAAGTAGAATGCCCACCATTGTGGCATTCCTAAATGTCTTCTGCTGCTCAGGAGTCGCTGTGAGTGGAATGGTACTATATAACTTCTCAAACATCCCTCTCAGGGACGTGTACAAGGAGTGAAGAGGCTTGCCGTTCTGCTTCATCGTGAATATATCATGCTGGAGCTGTAACATCTTGGTCTCATTCCGCACTTTGGAATACGTTGCAGCCAGGATATCCCACATTGCCTTGGCAGTGGGTTGATGGAGGACATCATTGGCAATCTCCATCGACAGTGTGCCTGACAGCCAAACCTTGGCATACGAATCATCAACCTCCCATGAGGCATATATCCCTGTCTTCTCTGCCGGCTCTTCCTCGGTAAGAATATGCTTTTTACCGTTTGACTTCATGAGGCTCATGAATGCGGGACCTTTGAACGCGCCTATGGAGGGCATATCAACCTTGGAGTCTAACATAACGCCGAAGATGAAGTACTAGGGTTTGTAGACAAAGAGACAGTTGTCTACACGAACTGCATAGGATTTGAGTGTGTATGTAGACGTTATACACCCAAATCCATAAATACGGCGAAAGAGACGGCTACGACTGAGGGCACAGGAGAGGGCGAGCGTCGGCTAGGGTGAAGCCGGCGAGATGGGACCGGCGCACGAAGTGAAGTGCCGGAACCGGCGCTGGCGAGTGGAGGCCGGGACCGGCACGGGAGGCGGGGAGGCTGGAGACGGGTGCCGGGGCCGGGACTGGAGCCGGACCGGGGCCGGGGCCGAGTGCTGGGACCGGGGGCTGGAGGCGGGAGACCGGGGGCCTGGGACCGGGCGGAAGGCGGGGGCGTGGACCGGAGAGGAGGCGGCGGTGAAGAGGGGGGGGGGGGAGGGCGGGTGGGAGAGCCCTAGGGTTTAGGCTCTGATACCATGTTGTGAAAAATGAGTGGTCTATTATTCAAGGGAACCCTATGCTCTCTTATATAGGGAAAGACCTCACGGGTAACATAGTAGTCCAGAAAACAATAAGAAATTACGAACATGTACATAACATATAATAATATTGGTCTCTACACGTATGGTTGAGGACCGGGCCTCAAGAATTATCTGCATGCAGTTTCATGTGCATTAAATAATATCTGATCAGGAAATCCATTTTTTTCAACCGCCACTTTTCCAATATATTCTGGAGTTACCATTGAAATCATTTGCATGTTGTTTAAATCTTATTATTGTCCTTATTTTCCGTTCTCTTCATTTGTTCGTTAATCTACTTTCGTCTCTGTTCGAGACCATTTAAGAGTCTAGCTCCCATTTGGACACCTTTTTTCTCATAACAGCACGTCGGTTGCATCAATTTAGTAGGAGCCTTTGGTCCGATGTTTTGATCGTTTCATTGTTTTGGTGTCCATCTCATAAAAAAGAACTGATTACCAAAAAACAAAGCACATCATGCACATAGATTAGTCTGCCACCACCACTCATTTTAGAATCTGTACACAGTAGTTTTTCGGCACAAATAGAACAACTATCTTTGGTGTTGTCCGAAACAAAAAATATCTTCAAGGACATATTACAGTATTAAATAAACATATGTGAAAAATTTTTAAACTGACAACAATTCGTCCAAGTGAAAAGCTAGAAATAAAAACCAACCATTCTGCATTGCACGATACTTGAGTTTAGCTCCTCTTCATCCGATGGAAACTTTAGTGACCCGTACTCATGTAGAGACCTATTTCATCCAATAAGATCGAGATCCATGGATACAATGACATGGATGACAATAGAATGCCATCGATCATCAACTATTCGTTTTGTCTCTAGAGACATGATAAGATGAGACCAAGAGATTCGACTTGACATTCCTGAATCTAACAAGGGCTGTGATGTCGACGTCCTTTTGGACTGCCCTGGAGGGTTGAATACATCTTTTTGTGGAAGAATATGATTAGTGATCAAAGGGTCCGACTCATTACAATCAAACTCAAAAGACATGCTTTGCTGTGGTGGGATTGTTTGCATGTTGATCGCTGGCCAAATAGTAAGAACAGAATTTGAACTTGGTCCAAAATAATGGCGTAATTGAAAACAAAGTTCATAGTCGAGGACTATAAGCAAGATTTATGTGACTTCAATCTTGAAGACATGGATTAATAAGCGTCAAGGAATTATCTTAATCTCTCGTATGAA
The DNA here is from genome assembly GCA_037367405.1 of Ottelia alismoides. Lineage (NCBI taxonomy): Eukaryota > Viridiplantae > Streptophyta > Magnoliopsida > Alismatales > Hydrocharitaceae > Ottelia > Ottelia alismoides. Next base: position 95,580 of record JAZKJV010011479.1, read on the forward strand.
ACAATTGATTGTAGGAAATCTCGCTGTAAGAGTTCACCCGACATGCTATACAGCGTGAACTTTATCTTCATGATTGTCAGCATGTGGATGATGCTTCTGATTTTGCTATGCAGCAAAGACAGTAATTGTCAAAATGCATACAAGGCGAATAACCATTTTTTTTACTACTACTCCATTACCTAACTCCCTAATTGTGGGAAAAGACTTTGTTGTTGTTGTTGTTTGTACTACATTACCTAACCCAACCTCTCGAGCCACTGGTTCAACGCCCACAACAAGAATCACATCAGCCCCAGTAGCCATTGCTAGTAGAATGCATACCAAGCACCTTGTTGTTGGCCCCCTTTTCAATCCTCAAGGAAGTTCAACTGCTATTACTTTTATAGGAAATCGACTTGTAGTTGGTCCTTTTCTAATACCACAACTTGAAATCCGTGTTTCAATCTCAATTTTACTAATCTATTTGTCTCTTGCAATATTCCATGTATGATTTTGCAATATGTTTTTGACCTAGTTTCCTTCTCCCTGCATCTGTCCACCAAAATAGGGAGATCTTCGCCCCATTCGAGCTTACTTGGCACGGGTGTAGTGGGACTCACTAACTTTTCACCATACAAGGACGTTGTGGCACACCACTAGGTAGAGATGCTCCAAAGAGGTCTATAGAATGTGAGAATTCACTTCTTTCTTTCTTTGTGAGAATTGAAGATATATCCCTATTCGATATTCTGAGATTTACATCTATAAATTGAAAGAGTCAAATGATCAACCTACAATCATTTATTAGTATAATAAGTGTTGAAATTTGAATAAATAAATTCCTTATTATTGGATGACCATAATAGTTCTCAAACATCAAACATTCTTGATAAATGCTGGTTATATTTTTCTTACTTTATAACCTTTTATTATATTTACTTAATATATTTTTTTTATTATGGGCAGTTGACAAGTCACATTCAGGATGAGATACCTTGGTGTATATTATGCGCTGATGATGTTGTGTTGATTGATGGGACTGGAGATGGAGTACATGAGAAGCTTGAGGTCTGGATACATGCATTGGAGACTAAAGGATTTTGTATAAGTAGGACTAAGACTGAATATATGGAGTGTACTTTTGATGGAAGCAAGGATGGGAGGAATTGAGGTTAAGATATGTGATGAGAACATTCAGAAAAGAGATTCTTTTAGATACTTGGAATCTATTTTGCAACATGATGGAGAAATTGATGGAGATGTTACAGATAGAATAAATACAGGTTGGCTAAAGTGGGAGAGGAGCCTCTACTGTTCTTTGTGGTAAGAATTTTTTTTTTGAAAAATGAAAGGAAAGTTTTACAAAGCAGCTACGAGACTGCTATGCTCTATGGATCTGAATGTTGGCCTGTGAACATAGACATGTGTAGAGAATGGCAGTATCAGAAAATGAAAATGCTAAGGTGTATGTGTGGACACACACACACACACACAAAGATCGTATTCGGAATGATGCCATCAGAAGGAAAGTTGGTGTAGCTCCGATCGAGGATAAGATGCGAGAAGATCACTTAAGATGGTTTGTCCATTTGCAAAAGGAGGTCTGCTGATGCACCAATGAGGAGATGTGAGTTTTGGAATGTTGACCTGGCTAAAAGAGGGCGAGGAAGGCTCAAGAAGTGTTGGAATGAAACTATACAAAGGGATCTTAGTTTTCTGGATCTAAGCTTGAGAATGACCCAAGATAAATCTGAATGGAGACAAAGAATCCATGTAGCCGACCCTAGTTAATGTGGGAAAATGCTTTGTTGTTGTTGTTGTACTTACTATATTTTTACTCTTTCATATATTTCGGATATATTTTTATTTCAATTTTTTATTAGAAAGACTAATAACGAGATTTATTATCATTTTTTGCATGTTAACCAAGAGCCTTGAACTCAAGACCATCAAACAAAATTAAAAGCCTTACAATAGACATGAAATATTTTGGATTAAAAAATTTATTTTTTGAAACAATTGTGTTGTATGTCAAATTTGGGGAAAAAACTTATTTTGTGTCATCTTTTCTCGGTACATTTTATGTGTATATATAGATAGGATTTCTCACGAGGTGGGTATTCGATCGATTTGATTGTGACCTGTTGCAACCCATCATTATCTGGTAATGCGACCCAACCTGTTTCAATGGGTAGTCATTTCTAGCGACCAACGTGTACCTGATTCGTTTCAATGGTTGATAGGTACTCGTAGGTATCCACTTGGAATATTTCCTTTATTATTTGGCTTGATTATATATTAGACAAATGACATGTGAAAAATGCAAAACAAAAAATTTATATTTTCCCTAAAAATTTCCCTTATTACTTTTTTTATCCAAAAAAGGGAAGCGCACATATCCACCCCACTATATTATAAAAAGGAAAAGGGAAACATACATACTTATAGTAGCCAAGATTCGAGCAGAGTTTTGGAATGAAACAAAACATTCTCACAATAAAAATGCTGAGAAGAAAAAAGTGCACTATTTCTATCTAGCCAAATAACCCAAATTGTTGCCAAAGGGCGAATGAGGTCCTCCCTAGGATGCTGCTTGGCCTCAAACAATGAGTTCCAGAACAACTCCAAGCTCTGACGATTCACCCAGCTCGTACCTATCTCGTCCCAGATTGGAGTTGTTTTCTCACAAAGGAAGAAGAGATGCTCTATCGTCTCAATGTGCACCTCACAAAGTGGGCACCTATTGGAGAAATTCGCGAAGAGTCTCACACAACGGTCTATTGTGATACACCTTCATAGTGGCCACATAAAAAATCAATTCTTCCTGGCAGCTTCAACTCCCAAATAAGGTTGCAGTCACGAACCAACACACCCGTCTATGATGGCGGCCTGGAAATTACTATGTACGCTTTTTTCACCGAGAAGGAATTATCCTTCCAAACCCAGTGGTCTCGCGCATCAGCAGGTCTAGCAAAATGCCTCGTAGAATCCATGAGCAAAAGAAAATCCTCTAGGCGTTGATCAAAGAAATTCAATATAAAAGAAGGCATCCAATTACCATCAATCCACCAATCTGCCATACAAGCGGTGCGACTTGCAGCTAAAGTAAAAAGGTGGAGGAATCTCTGGGAGAAAGAGTCCCTCTCCTATTCAATTATCTGTCTAGAAAGCAAAATAGTTGCCATTACCAAGTACAGAACGGAAGAGTTCCTGTAAGCGAGGTAATACAACGCTGACTCCTTTTCAAAAGACGGAAAGGTGAGTGTTTGCAGTGTTGCAATAGTCGGCCGACTATCCCGAATAGTCGGTCCGACTATGTGGTGCGGGGGGATCCCCGACTGAATAGACCCCCAGTCGGCCAATAGTCGGCCCGACCGAATAGTTGGCCGACTATTCGGCCGACTGGCCCGACTATTAGGCCAACTGGAGTTTGACTTTTGAAATTTTTATTTTTTTATTTTTAATTTTCGATTTTTATGGATTACATTTTACCACGGTATCGTCACAATTGTCAAATTCTATATATCTATTATATTGATTGGTACTTCTATCTTGGATTCATGTTAAATAATGACCATATATGTATAAAAATATAAGAATACATGTATTATAAATAATTTTTATATTAAAAAATACAAAATCGAATAATTCTGAATAGTCGCCCGAATACCGATTATTCTCTATTCAGTGACCCCTCCGACTGAATACCGAATACCGTCTTCTGCAACACTGAGTGTTTGGACGTGGTAGCATGCTAACAGGTTGCCCAATGTTGTAAATGCTACGAATGAGTCTGCAATATATATTCACCTCTGCCCCAAATGCGGCTCACCCATTTAAGTAGTAGTGCCTCATTCATGGTTTCCAAACAGTTGATTCCAAGGCTACCATCTGCCTAGTTACTATCTCCCAGTTTACCAGATATACTCTAGAGCCAACTTCACTAGCCTTGCCCTAAAGAAAATGACGCACAATCTTCTCAATGTTACCCCTAATGTCAACGGGTTTGAGACGAGATGACATGAAGAAAACAAGGATAGCCAAAAGAACAACCTTAACTAGTACCAGGTGTCCACCCCGTGATAAAAAGCTGTCTTCCATCCTGATAGCTTCTTATCTAGCTTTTCAATGATAGGCAACCAATCCGACATTTTAATTCTTCCGGTGGTTGAAGGTATCCCAAGGCAGCGAATCGGGAGAGAGCCACATCCTGTACCCAATTCCACACTACAAGCACGAGCGTCATCGATCGAATGATCGAAAAGGATAACTACTGATTTACCATGATTGAGAACAAGCGTGGACAATTCGCCAAAAATCTCCAGTGTGACATCCATTCCATTAGCCTATTCTTTGCCCCCCTTTATAAAAAAGATTGTGTGATCTGCATATTGCAAAAGCGGAATATAATTTTCATCAGTGAAATATCCCGCTGTGATACCATTAAGCGGAATAGAAATGATAAATCCTTTTCGTTTATTATTCTTGAAATTCACAACATGTTATTTTTGCTCTACTCACTATCAAAATGAAAGACGATCGATTATCTACCCAAGAATACCGAGAGTCCCACATATGAGAAAAGGTCACAAATGGAGTTGAGCCAAGTAACATTGCAAAGGCATAATGATAGTAGGGTCGGGAATTCCTGCCCTCCGAACCGGACGTGAGGACTTATCTGACACAACCTGAGTAAAGAAGGAAGTTTGTTCAAAGAACGTGACATCGACATATATGTAATGGCGATGGACGGAAGGATCGTAGCATTTGTACCCTTTTGAGTTTGAGAGTAACCCAAGAAAACACATTTAATCGCATTAGGAGATAATTTGTCGGCAATATGAAAGTTGCGAAGAAATGCCGTGCATCCAAAAATCCGTAGAGGCAGAGGGAAGGGTGAGTCATTTGTGTATAGTAAGCCGAATGTAGTGGAGCCATTTAGGGATGCCGAGGGGACACTGTTTATAAGGTGGACAGTAGTGAGTATAGCATCTCCCCAATAGGTCTTTAGAACCTTCATTTGTGTGAGAAGAGAGCGGGCAATATCAAGGAGATGTCTTAGTTTTCTCTCTGCTACCCCATTCCGTTGGGCTGTATACATGCAAGAGGTTTGATGGATGATGCCCTGGGAGGCAAAAAAGGATGTCAAATCATTTTGTGTAAATTCCAATGCATTATTGAAACGAAAAATTTGGATAGTAGTGGAGAAGATATTTTTAACACAGTAAAAGAAATTCTTGACAATGTTATTAATTTCTGAACGTTACTTTAATAAGAACCAAGATAATCGATTATAGTCATCCACAAAGACAACAAAATATCTACGACCACTCAAAGTTTGGAACGGACATGATCCCCAGATATCACAATGGACAAGGGGAAATGGAGAACTGCAGCGAGACTCAGTCCGTGCAGGAAAGGATACTCTATGATGTTTCCTGAACTGACACGCTTCACACTCAAAGGGTTTTAGCATCGAGAGTTCAGGAAACATCATGGAGAGGGCTTTGGTTGAAGGGTGACCTAGACGAAGGTGCCACAGAAGAGGATCATCAGAGATTGAGACATCGGAAAAAGTGGAATCAGAAGGGATGTCAAGGTAATAGAGGCCGTTCCTCTCATGTCCCCCACCAAAAATCTGCCTCGTTCGGATGTCCTGAAAATAACATCAGGACTCGTCAAAAATAACACGGTAGTTAAGTCCATGATACAACCTTTGTACAGATAAAAGACTAAAAGAAGAGGTAGGAGCACAATGAACATCTGTCAATCGCATCTTGGAAGAGGAATCAATAGTACCGACAATAATAACTGGGGAATGATCCCCATTAGCAGCATGAACTGTCTTCATTGAGGAAGATGTATGAGAAGACGTGAGCAAGCTTCCCTCTCCCGTCAGATGGGTAGAGGCTCCAGAGTCAATAATCCATGCATGTTTAGAGGTAGAAACAGAGTTTGCTACTGTACCTGAGGTAGTAGCTAGACTAGCAGTAGAAGCCGAGGCGATATTGTTGTCAGCAGAGGAACTAGAGTCTTGTAGCAGTTGTCGCAAACGAGTATATTTAAAAGCAGTAAATGGTGTTTGTATCCCTCTAGTTTGTTGAGCAGATGTATCTTCAATTGTATTAGAAGATGCTTCATCATAGGCATTGTTGGCATTAGGTGGCATGCCAAAAGTTGCCCAGCAGCGACCGTAAGGGTGATTCCAGCGTCCACACTGCACACATGCTGGATACCGAGCAGTAGGCGAATCACGACCACGTCCACTGTCTCGTCCCCATCCAGATTCACGACCACATCCACGTCCAGACCCCGACCTCCTTGATATTGTTGACGCACTCTATATCCTGAGGAGGTATAATGAACTGTCATCTCTGTAGATGTATAGATGGTAGAGTGCTGAATTGGAGCCTCAAGCACCTGTAATCGACCAAAGATGGTCTCAAGACTGGGCAGAGTGTCCACCATCAGAAATTGATCTTTCACAGGCTTGTATTTTGGGTTCAATCCTGAAAGAAATCTGTAAACTTGCCATTCAGCGCGTCCGCCCACCTACTTATCACGACATGCTTGCTGAAAGATAATAAGCTCCTCAAATAGGCTCGTAAGAAGCCCGCAATACCCAATAAGACTCGAATCTCCCTGAGTGGCTGACTAGATCCTTGTGTATATGTCAGAAAACGAGACTTGGTCGTCTTCTGAGAATACATGCGCTCAAGTTTTTCCCACATCACCTTAGCAGTGTCTCTGTAAAGAAGATTAGCAACAATGTTTGGATCAACACTGTTCGTCATCCAAGTGATAACCTGACAATTGTCGACAAACCATGTTTCGTAGTCTTTGTCAGTTTCTGCAGGTGGGTCTTTTGTAAGAGTATAGCTTTTGCCTGGCCACTTGAAGGACCGAGACCATAGAACATAATTTTCGGAACCCTTCAACTTGATAGAAGTGCCATGTACCATCAAAGAAGTAGGGTACACGAGCTTGGTCTCGGTGGACGTCATGGTGGCATATTAAGTCAATAAGAAGTGACCTAGAGAATATATCTTGTTCTTAGTGGAGCATCAAGTGCCTAAGCGTGCAACAAGGAGTAGTACATAGCAATATTTCACGAAATAAGGACTGGATGTTTGGTCGGTGCTAGGACCTCGGGACAGTGCATAGAAGCAACACAAGGTCGTGGAGGTGGCGCTCCAAAGCGTCATGAAGGACTGGGCGGTGCAGTTAGGACTGGAGGCCCGTCAGGCCGTCGCAGAGAGTCGCTGGTGGCCCAGACAACCCTGGACTGCGGTGCAAGGCGCTGCAGGGAGCCTAGGTGGTGCTCCTAGGCGGGTGGCGATGCTAGGGACCGCAGGGAGGGGCCCGAGGTAGTGCTAGGTGCCTGCTGGGAGGTGGCCGAGCCGCTGGCGGCTGTGCTAGGCGCCCGTGGAGGTGTGAGGGGCCTCTGGGAGGGGCCCAAGGCAACGTGAGGGGCCGCTAGGGGGGGGGGTGCTGAGACGCTGGGAGGGGCCCGAGCCGCTGGCGGCGACGCTAGGGGCCGATTAGAGGGAGCCTGCGGCATTGGGGAGGCCAAGGCAACGCTCCCAAGGCTGGAGGACTCACGTGATCAGGCCGGGGGGGTGGGGGGGTTGGTGGCGGCAGCGGATTATTAGGTCAGAACACCGGTTCTATGATACCATGTGAAGGGAACACAATAAGATAATTATTCAAGAGGTCTAGGGGTCCTTATATAGGACTAAACCCTAGAGAGCTCAAAAGAGAGAAGTACATAAATACCCCCGTGGGGTTACAATGGAATATTATCACATAATTTACTGTAATCTCTAACAGTGGGAAATTGTGATAAAACTCTTAAATACATTTTCTTTCCTATTAGACATCATGACTAATATTCTACTCTATTTTGTAGTAGTGGTATTTTATCATTAATTGATATAATTATATGTACATGCACACATACACATGTACACGTATGTTTGTATGCATACATATCTTTGTATGCATGTACGCATGTAATATGTTAATACACATGTATGTGTTTACATATTTATATATATTTATATAAGTATCAAATCAAATATTATCGAACGAATTCATGTTAATTTAGGTGCGATTCATTTGTGATTCAAATCCACAAATCAAATTTATATTCAATTCATTTTACCTGGAATCGATTTTTTTTTTCAAATTTTTGTCGATCGAATCACACTCGATTTCGAATGATTCAATTCAATCAGCACCCTTATTCGAGAATATTGGTACCTGCCCCAAACCCAACCTGCCGACATCCCTAGTAGTGCTGCAAGACACAAGAGCACTAGAGAGGAAAAGGCGGGCACAAGTTCTATATAGGGATGCCAACAAACATGTAAATGATATACTATCATATCCATTTATTCATATTTTGACATCCATTATTAGTTTTAAATTAGATATAGATACCAATATCATCATGTGTAAGCTATTAAATACATGTATATTTAAGCTAATCCATATCCGGTGATAGATGTATCCGTTCTGAATCCATTTTATATTTACATATTTTTTAAGATACGTAACATCATTTTAATATTCATCAATATACGTATTTGTATCCGTATCCGTATTTTTAACAGATAATATTAATGCAACACATATCTTCTAACCGTTTACATCTTTTTTGAATTAATGGGAATAGCAGGAGCTTCTAACTGTGTTTGCTACAGGTACCCACTTTTTTACGTGGGTTTTTTGATTGGGTCAGGGCTATTGGGTATCCGACCGAAATATCTGCAAACATGTACCTGTGAGTTTAGGTTAAAATGCACAGGTCAAGCTGCTACTTGCTGGCTCAAATTTTTTTGCCAGTCCTATTGGTGGACGTGCATACCTTCCCAAAAAAGTCCACGATTTTTTTTCAATTAAGCCTGCTAGTTATATTATATGCTACTGCAAGCTGCCATTGTTGGGTGAACATCGTTTTCCACGAGAAATGTTGGCATCATGTGGAAACTATAAGAGGCAAATAGAAATCCAGATGATGTTGTAACTTGTTCTAAGTCTGTATGCTGATTTAACTTAGCAGCACTGGTAAATGATTGGAAAGAGCTGATGGTTCTTCCTTCATACTTTGTTACATAAAAGAAATCTGTCTTTATGTTACTGAATTTATATATGATATTTCCATTTTCTTCAACCTGGTCCTGAATATAAGCCTATCGATATGGTTGGAGGCAATACTTTGGTACATCCGTGTGTATTACCTTAGAGGAGGAAAAGGCTTGGTTTAGTAACTATTTTCTTCAACTCCTAAAATGTTTCACCATGTCAGTAAAGCACATTAAATTGTCTTTCAGGATATATCAATGATTTTGAAGTGAGTGATATTCACCGAGTGGGAAAGATCACAGTCAAGTTGGGAGGAAGAATAACAGATTGTCGAGCTCTCACATATAGACAGGATATCAAGTCTAAGGACATCCATAGCTACCGCTTGCGTACTCTCCCAACTCAACAGGTTTGCTTTACAGAAGCCAGGCGTATGCTTTCTTTTACTTCCTGAATTGTTGTGCTACTTGAGCACCTTTCCACACATGTTGTTACCGTCGTTAAATTCTGACACTTGTAACCATCCATTCTGCAGTGGGGTTACGTTGTGATTACAACTCCTAATGGTGTACTGGATCACGAGGAAGCGATGAAGCAGAAAGTAGGCGGTCAGGTCCTTGGATATTTTCACTAGCTTCTGATCATTGTTTCAAGTTCTTGTTTCTCCTCTTATGGGGAGATTTGGGAATTTTGGACGCCTTTTCTTTGTATTACCAGTTTACACACATGTTAAGCTGTTTTCTAGCGTTTTATGTGGCGTGGTCGTGACTTTCTGAAGTGTGCTTACTGATTGCTTGGCTGAAAATGAGCGCCTTGATGCTAGTAACTTATTGACAACAATTTTAGTTGATCTTTAAGACCTGTTTGCTTTGAAATGGTAATAAGAATGGGAAATGAACATATTGGAATGACATTTTTTTAAACTGCACGGTGTTATCCCAAGGCATTTTTATTATAAGAAAAGTAGACTACAAAGTTAGGTAAATCAGGATGTGTATAAAGCCTCTGCGTCCTCCAAAACATTTCGAGCCAGACTGATAATACACTTATGCTACAAGGTGTCATCAATATGCAGTGCACGACTTCTGCATGTTGATACAGACCAGACGACATCGTAGAAGCTATAAAGAGAACTAGCTTGCAAAGGCAAAGCTCATTCTCAAACGACTTTCAAGTCATTTTGAGGGATCTCTTGAAAAAACCGAGGGTTGATTGTTAAGGATGAGTAAGCCTTTACGACTATGAAAGCATCATCTTCTGTGTCCTGAATTTTATCTGACAATGCTAAGAGCTCGGATAAACTCTGATTAGAGAAATTGGAGAGTATGGTGTCCAATTTCCATTTGGTGATGATGTAGCCATTGTATAGTCTTGATCTAGCGCTGATGTAAAAAGGCATGGATAACATGTGCATGGAAGTCCCTCGTTGGACCGAAAGTCCTTGCAGAAACAGAAGTCCTCTCCCTTGCCCACTGCCAGAAGCAGTGAGTCGCTAACTTTGGGCAATAACTATGGCGCCACTCTCTCTCAGTAGGGAGACTCATTTTGACTAAAGTGCATCATTCATCTCAGTTAAATGAACAATGCCTAGCCTACCTTTATCTCAATGTACCGCCACCTTCTTCCAATCAACCGAAGTATACCCATGACCATCGTCTGAGAGGCTGGTTGCATTATCAACTCTAGGTAGCAACATTGTAGAAAGGTTAAAAATGGGAATTGCTGATAATATTGTTGATATGCCTTGAATCCTAACCATCTGACTCAGGTTGAAGAACCTCGTATGCACCCCTTCCTACCGTACATGACCCCATCTTTACAAGTGGTTCTATTTGTATTCGGGTATATGGATTTGTTTGTGTCATGGATTCTCCTGTACGAGAGTAGTATATAAACTCCCATAGAGTTAGGGTTTTCAGTATCCTTTGTACTTTCTTCTTCTCTATATAGTGAAAAGCGATCGTCGCCGCCCAGGGACGTAGTCCAGTTATGGGTGAACTTTGTAAATCCGTGTATTTGCGACTTGCTTGCTTGATCTTGTTTGTGCGTGTTTGCTTCCGCGTACACAACAAAAATCAGCGTGAGTATATCATTGATTAATGGGAATTGCTGACATTATCGACCTGAGTAATATCATTGATTGCCATGGTAAGAAAAAGGGCCTTCCAGCTAGCCATTTTCTTCTCCAACTTCTCAATTAAAAGGATCCAATTCGATTGGCTTAAGTGCCAACATGTGAGGGGCATGCGTAAGTACTTCAAAGGTAAGCTTTCCTATGAGAAATATAACCCTACCACATAAATCCTCTTATTTCCTTGAAGCCCAAAAGAGAGCAACTTCAACTTCTATATGTTGATCTTTAACCATGAGACATCAACAAAAATATCCAAGAGTGTAGAAGCATGCCATGTGACATCCATGCCTAAACTTGAGGCATTGTTGAGGATAATTAGCTCTGACAACTTGTTTGCTCGGGCTCAACTGAACTTGTTGATCACCATCCAAAACATTTATGCCTAAGTTGTGAAGTAGTAATATCCCTTTCTTATAACTCAGGCTCACACTTTGCAAACACTAAACGTGAGACTGTTTGGGATGCTTCAACTTTCGCCAATTTATTTTTACAATGTCCATGTTATGATATGGTCTTACCACTTCTTTCCAGTTATAGCAGTGGTTGCATGCTCTGGATAGTCATTTTCTCCTATCTTTTTGGTAGGGTAGCTCCATTTCATGGGTAGTTATTTCCATTATTTGAGGGAACCTGACTCTAATACCATTTGTAAGGTAACATGTCTAGACCCAAACCATAATCGCGGAAAACAGACCCTGACAAATTTTTCGGACTGGGCGCAACTTACCCCATTGATCACACACTAAAAATACTTGAGCAAAAGTTGTGAACTAGTAATTATCCTCTTTTATAATCCACTCTCATACTTTGTGAGTACTAGATGTTGGATTTTGTTTGTGTTGTTTCAAGTCGTGCCTCTGTTGGACCACCTTAAAAAATCGTGTCATCAACGTATTAAATAAATGGAATAATAATGTCATCTGGCCTTAATCCGATAGATATTCTCCGATTGCAACATGGTTGTCCAGTGATTGCTGCAGGAGACTTCTAAGGGGTTAACAAGGTCATGGCCTTATTTATCCTGTCAAATCCAAAATTACACATCTTAAATTCATGGAAGACCACCATCACTTCACCTTTAAGCACATCTTAGAATTCTTTGAAGAAGAGCACAGGAAAATTACTTGGGCATGAGGATGTCATTGAAATTGAAGTCCAAAATAGTGGTGCGTACCCATGCATTATAAATGCCGAATCAAATGGCAAAACCTTGGTCAGGAAAATTTCTGCAGTCCCCATAGCTTAGCCAATACCAAGACTCATTAGTCATTCTTCTTACTAAGCCCATGTAATGCTCCATCACTGCCAGCCTAATCTCTTCCTCTGCCATGTATTGAAACTGTTCTCTATGAGCCAGTACTTTTTGAATCTAAAAAGGACCGACGATCATCAAGCCCCATCTATCGAATAACAGGCTAGAGGAGCGTGGTCGAGTAAGACCGCATAAGAGAAGTCACTGAAACTAGAGGAAACCTCTCGAGCATGGTTGCCCATAGTAGAAAGCGATTATAATCCTCGAGTAAGAGCGCTATTGTGGCTATTTGGGTGCAGATTTCTGTTCTGGTTTTTGCGCAAACATATCTTTGATACCAAATAAGAACACCTGTAGGATGGATCACAATACTACTAGAGGAGTGGGGATGAATACTAATGATCAACCTCGTAATGACAAGTACCGCTTGCACAATTATTTTAATATAAACCCTCCAGATAAAAATCATGAGCCAAGTCTCATGTTTCAAGATTCATGATGGACTAAGTCTATCAACCAATCATTGCATCTTAGTTATTTACCATATATAATTCAGCTGTTTACCAATACTACGGATCACACATCAAAATCTTTCTTCTAACTTAAATTACACACCAAAATTTTCTAAAATACTATAAATGCTTTGGATCATACACCAAAGACATTACAACAACTTAGATCACATATCAAGGTTTGGTTGTGATAATAAAGAAATATCACAAAGAACTTTTATCAAACCTACACAATATATTTGGTCTGCAATATGCTTATTAGAATATGAAAGCTGCATAGAAATGGAACCAAAGCTCTCAAACAGTGATGATCAACATGTGAAGATGAAGGTCAATCGTAGGTAGCACAGATACCAAGGAAACAATTTTCTGACAACTTGTAGAGAATGAGATAGCATACAGTAGAGCGATCATGGCATAGAGAGCAGTAAAATGCTTGGTGGAGATATTTTTTTGGCTCTAGAGGTATATAGTAAGCAAAACCAATATACATACTTGAATTGTATGAAGTATAATGAGAGATAGATCATATATAGCTATATTTTAGACGTTGGGTTCTAATAGAGTTGCTAGAATTAACCTAGGTAGTAAGATTAATGGTTTAAACTTCCATGAAAAATATAGGGGACCTATCAATTTACATAGTGTGATCAACCAATAACGCAGCATTAATCGAGGTTGAGAGATATTTGTGTTCCACCCTTTCAGGGGTACTAGTCTTTTCCATTAACAATGCCTCCCTCATGTAACTCTACACTAGGATTCCACTTATATAAGGATTCCTAAGGTAGGCATTCTTTTTATCTATTTCAACTTGGTACAGGAGCATGCCCATCCCCCCTCCAGAGAGGATCGTCTGCTGTAGCCCCTGTTGCAGCAGACTCTGCTGTCGGGGCTACAACCGTCCGATCACCTATCCTCCGCCTCGAGATGCGAGTCCACTATCCCTGGCACCCTAGGAGGGTCGTCGGATCCTCATCCAACACTCCTAGTACATTACAGTTCCTGCTGTAAATGCCATTATTTTAGCATCTACAACCCGACGAGTTTCTTTAGTCATATCTCGGACCCAGTCTAATTCTATCTTATCATCTCAATGCACCACCCTCTGTACGATGTGATCTAAATAAATTTTATCTGCCCTTTATTTCAACCATATGAGTAGTCACTAATTGTACCTAGAGGACTCTGACTCATCACATTTATGGAGTAAGAAACGTAGCCTAAAGCATCAATCAGTCAGTTAAAAAAGTATAAATATGGGCAAAATCCACCATTCAATATGGTCACACTTTCTCCCATCCTATCCTCTCAAGAAGCATACAATTCAAAATTTGGGCCCCAACTTTGCTCTTGCTTCAGACTACGGAATCCAAACTACATATCGTATATCGTGGGAGACTTGCTTACACTGTTAGGCATGGTGCCCATGATGATGGTTGGTAGATACATGTGCCTTAACTAATTTGGTGTGGAGAAGAGAGTTTCATTAGAAAACTGCGGTCATATGTCCAAGCAGAACAATACAAGTTGCTGATGGTGTTCTTGATAATGTTCTTTTCCTTCCTGAGTTCCTTATCAATCTGCTATCGGTCCAAGCAGAACAATACAAGTTGCTGATGGTGTTCTTGATAATGTTCTTTTCCTTCCTGAGTTCCTTATCAATCTGCTATCGGTCCAAGCAGAACAATACAAGTTGCTGATGGTGTTCTTGATAATGTTCTTTTCCTTCCTGAGTTCCTTATCAATCTGCTATCGGTCAGTTAAATTTGCAAAGAGCTCCACTCTCGAGCTACTTTTTGCAACCTCCTGTATTTTCAAGGCATCCTGACTGGAAGGACAATTGGTACAAGTTGTGATGAAGGAGATGTTTACCATTTGGTTCAGTCCACGATTGCTAATGCTTGTTCTAAGGTCCAGTTTATACAATCTTCCAGCAATCTCTGACATCAACGCCTAGGCCCTTATTCTCTATAGAAACTTTACAGTGTTTTGTTATTTCTTAGCTTCCTCCTGCTACTTGAAGAGTGTGAGGACTATCAACTGGTGAAACATCATCGAAATTCATTTTCATTATCTAATAATACCCCATCTATTGTTTTATTCAATTTGATTCATTTTGATGTCTAGGGACCTAGCACACCCATATCGATTGGGGAATCTTTGCTAACTTGTCCTTGTTGAGATTTTATCTCGTGTATCATGGATATTTCTAATAAAAAAATCAGATGTCTGCTCTATTATTGTTCATCAAAGAGATCGTAAATAAATTTGGTACAACTATTAAGACTATTCACTTTGACAACGCTAGAGAAGTTCTATCTCATGATTTGTTGACATTTTCTCTTCGCCATGAAATTCTTCATCAGATAGCATGTACCCATACATCACAACATAATGGATTTGTCGAATACAAGCGTCAAAACATTCTTGATATTGCATGTGCATTGCACATTCATCATATTCCAAGCTCATGTTGTGAAGACACGATACTCGATGTTGTTTTTTTATTAATCGCATGCCTTCGACTTTTATTAATGAGAAAGTACCCATTGAGGTTCTCTATCTTATTCCACAAAAGGTATTTGGATGTGTTGTCTTTATCCACATCCTTGGTCCATTAAGGAATAAACTGGTATCTAGAGTAGTCAATTGTGTGTTTTAAGGATATGTTGGGTATCTGAAGAGATACAGATAATATGATCCAAGGTCACAAAGGTACTACATTGGTTAGGACGTAACATTCTTCGAATCTACCCCTTTCTTTGTCAGTACCAATACCCATATATCCTCCTCCAGGTACTTTGAAGTTCACTCCAATACATGCTCCTTTACCGATCCCTGCACCTCAGGTATCCTAATTCCAGTATTAGCATCCTCTTCAGTCAGCTACCACTACTTCTACTGAGGACAATATACACGATGATTAAGCACGTGTTCCCACCCTTCTTAAGAAAGGAAACCGATAATGTACTACACATCCCATTTTGCAGTAGTTTTCTTCTCTAGTCTTGCACCAATCTACAAGTGATTTGCTAAGCATTATCGATAACATAAATCCCAAATGGTCAATGTTGAGGCACAATGTGACCTAAAATGGCACCTTGCTATGAAGGAAGAAATGCCATCTCTAATTTCTTGTGGAACATGGCAGCTCGTAGATCTAGATCTACCTACAGATAGCAAGGTTGTTAGATATTGATAGATCAACTATGAAATATAACTCAGATGGTTCAATTGCTAGATACAAAGTCATGATTGTGGCCAAAGTCTTTACACATACATACGGGTTGACTTCTTCGACACATTCTCACCGTAACCCAGCTTCCTACAGTACACATTCTTTTGTCAATAACAATAGAACTTGATTGGCCCCTTCATCAACTTGATGTGAAGAACGTCTTTCTCTAGATGACCTAAAAGAGACCGTTTATATGCAACAACCTTCAGATTTTGAGGCTCAGGAGGAGCATCAGAGGGTATGTTTGCTAAAGCAAGCTATTTATGGATTTACAGAGTCCTCATGTTTGATTCCAGAACTGTCAGAAGTACTTGAGAACTTGGAACTTTTTGGATCTTCATCGAACCATTTCTTATTTATGTGGAAGATAATGAAAGGCACTGTAGTCATGTTGATATTTGTTGATGACATCGTTCTCATAGGTGATGAGTTGGAAGGCATTGTGGAAGTAAAAACACGGCTAGCAGAGCAATTCATAATTGAAGATATTGGAACATTATGATACTTATTGGGATGGAGATCGCTCGTTACAAATGAAACCTTATTATGTACTAAATAAAGTATGCTACCAACCTTTTATAGGAGAATGTGATATTGGGATCCAAGCCATCTCAGATTTCAATGGATCCCAAAGCATGCATCTATGCGCCTAGAGAGATTAGAGATACAAACCTCTACAAGAGATTAGATGGGGAGCTGCTTTATCTGACCATCACCAGTCTAGACATCTCGCTTACAGTTGGCAAGCTTAGTCAGTACATGAATTGTCCTAACCGGGTCCACCATGATGCATGCATGATAGTTTTGAGGTATATCTCATCTCCAAGACAAGTAGTGTTTACTGAAGGGGTTATTATGGATCTTATAGCATATTCCTATGCTGATTATGGAGGAAATATATTGGATAGAAAGTCCATATCCGACTTCTATAATTACCAAGAAGAAAACATGTTCATTTTGAGGAGCAAGAAACAAGCGGTAGTTTTCTGCTCTAGTATAGAAAGTGAGTACATGACAATAGCTAGTGCAACAATTGAATTAATATGGATTTGATCTGTACTTGCAGACTTACATATAGCTCCTATTGGAGGAATGGATCTCAGATGTGTGACCACAGGGTAGATATGCATATAATCAACAATCCAATGTTTCCTAAATGCACAAAACATATAGAGGTTAAGCGTCATTACACAAGGCACTCAGTAAAGAGAGGGTTACTGTGCACATCCAACGTGACGTCAGATGATCAGACTACAAGTATATTCACCAAGCCTATATATCCTCCAACTTGAGGAGGACTGTTGAAAGATATTTGTGTCCTACCCTTTCAATGGTACTCTTGTTTCTCCACTTATATCGTCTCCATCATTTAACCTTAACCTTAGGACTCCACTTATATAAGGAGCCCTAGGGTAGCCATTCTCTTTATGCAATTCCATCATTTACTTCAACTATCGGTCGATCACATGACGACTATATGAATTGGATTTCCTACTCAAAAGATGATTAATCGGATTAAAATTTAAGTGATTGATAAGAAAATAGACACTAGCAAATAATGATCGATCAGCTGATCAAGGGTGATCGAGCAATAAATAATCAATATAAATAATGATAGATCAATTTACAAAAGGTGATCAAATTAGTGAAAAGTCAGGGATAAAAAATGATTGATCAATGAAACAAAAGTAGTCAATATGTCGTCGATATGGGCCAAAAATGACTGACCGGCGATAAAAAAGACTATCCATCAAAGCGAGGTTTTGTATGTAAATTTGCAATTTGAGTGGATAGTTTGCATTCTTATGAACTTGTATGCAAGCCTATATATCCGTATGGTTTTACACATACTATTACAAGTGAAAGTACGTATCTTGATGCTTTCTTAAGCCAAACTCATATTTATCTTTTCAGTCTTGGAAGGAAGAATCTGCATATGATTTTTATTGATATGGAGGAGGCTTATGATTTTGTCCCATGCGAGATATTGTGGAGAGTTTTAGATAAGAGACAAGTACATGTCCTATACATTAATCTCATAAAGGATATGTATGATAGTGTTTTATTTTGTGTAAGGATCCAATCTGTGAAACTGACTATTTTGGCATCAACATTGGTTTACATGAAGGTTCAACTTTGAGTCCATTTCTTTTTTACTTTGATTATGGACGAGTTGACAAGTCACATTTAGGATGAGATATCTTAGTGTATGTTATTTGTTGATGATATTGTGTTGCTTGTCTGGAGACATGCATTGGAAACTAAATGATTTCATATAAGTAGGGCTAAGACTGAATACATGGAGTGCACTTTTGATGGAAGCAATGATGAAGGAATCGGGATGAATATATAACATTCAAAAGAGAGATTCTTTTAGATACCTGAGATCTATTTTGCAACATGATGGGAAATCGATGAAGATGTTACTAATAGAATAAATGCATGCTGGCTGAAGTGGAGAGGATCATCTCTGTTCCCTGCCTGTGATAAGAAATTTCTTTAAAAATCAAAGGAAAGTTCTACAAAGCACCCGTAAGACCTGCTACGCTATATGAATATGAATGTTGACCTGTGAACCATAGACATGTTTAGAGAATGGAAACAACGGAAATAAAAATACTAAGGTGGATGTGTGGACACACACATGCACACACACACACACATAAAGACCGGATTCAAAATGATACAATTAGAAGGAAAGTTGGCGTAGCTCTGATCGAGGATAAGATGCGAGAGAACCACTTAAGGTGGTTTGACTATTTACAAATGAGGTCAACTGATGCACTGGTTAGGAGATGCGAATTTTGGGATGTTGAGTCAGAAAAGAGAGGGTGAGGATGACCCGAGAAGTGTTGGAATGAGACTATACAAAGGGATCTTAGTTTTTTGGATATAAGCTCGAGATTGATCCCAGATAGATCTGAATGAAGGCAAAAATCCATGTAGCCGACCCTACTTAATTGTGGGAAAATGCTTTGTTGTTGTTGTTGTATATTGATAATTGTTTGACATTATTAAAATAGCGACTCAGGTGTATTTTGCTAACATATTTCTCATTGGAAATTGCTTTATCAACATCAAGTCATCATATACGAAGAATTGAAAGTTGAAACTAAAGACTGAATCATCAATTGTTGAGATTGATCGGACGAAAGAGTTTCATCTTCTTCACCCTTAGTAGTACTTTTTATATTATCGGAATTTCAAAAAATTCTATAAATTAGACATCCAAATTTTATTTAAGGCATTCGGGTCAGGGTGCTTCTAGTTTAATGAATTAGAGAGGGAATTACTTTCAAAAATTTGAAAGTGAGACACATTTGTTTTATTCCAGCAATACCAATGACAAGTGCTTTGCTATAGTGTATTGGTAGGTTTATGTCCAACTTCAATTTATGCAAGTGAGACGGGGTATTATTTAGTGAAGACAATGTACAACAGCAAAAGTATAGAGCTAACAATTCTACTACTTGTTGGTGCATAACCTTTCATAGGAGACATGCAATTGTTAAAGCTACTTATATAGACTAATACATTCCAGACCATTATTAGAAATTTAGATGTAAAGACCTCGTATTTTGTTTGACAACTTTATGTATCTTGTGCACAAGTTGCAACTTTTTTATATGTTGCGAATTTCTACACTTGAAAATTTTTTATTCGTTATTCATTGTTTTTCCATTCTTCCACTCATATCAAATTAAGTGTGAGTGCGAGTTATTTCTTTGTTCGTTCCTATAACTATGAGTTCAAAATTGGAGGGGGGGGGGGGGGAGGGGGAGGGGGTTATATATGTTGTATATATATAGTTCGGAAGGCATAACACTATATTAATATGCATAAAACTTAGTAAAAAATAAAATTGTGCAAAATTAATATGTATAACTCTTTATTGGTATGTATAATTCTATTAAATTCTATAAAGTTTCTTCACAATTCAAGAAAAATATAAATAAAATTATTGTGCTAGTTACATATTATTATACAAATTCATCTAAGAATTAAACCTCTTAAAATTTATTTACATTCCTACTAAAATTATATATAATGGTATGAGATTTCACAGGTCATTTACAAAATACCTACACTTGCTATATAGTAAAGTTCTTATAAAAATTGAGAAATAACTAAAATCACATAAAAAGCAAAATCAATAAGATTTTCATAAAAATTAGCTTAATTCAATAAAAACTAATTAAAAAAATATGACACAAAAAATATACTTCTCCATAAAAAATTGCATCTAAAATTACATTTCTAGGTAAATATTGCATGCGCTTTATTTATCTTTTAAAGTTATAAACTTATGCAGCTATATACAAATCACATTTTTTAGCAGACTGTGATGATAAAAATTAGGGTTTAAGTGTTTATCGCTCTTATTATGAGTGTCATTTGATTTAAATAATTTGAGCAACTAATATATATATATATATATATATATATATATATATATATATATATATATATATATATATAGGGAGAAGGGAGCTTACACCCATGTGCAGGTAACTTTCTTACACCCACCAACTTCCCTCCTAGATTTTTTGACTTTTTGAATTGAATCCTTGGGGAATTTACATCACAATATGTCATCATCATATCATTCAAAGTCCAACTTATTTTGAAACTTCTAACTTATCCATCACGACAATCAAACAGTCCCAGATTTGTTGAAATCGACCCCTTCCGATGGAGATGTTAGGAATGTATGTTTTACACGAAATTTGAAATCATATTTCTTTTAATATTCTAACTAAATCCACCCAAGTATCCATTTCAAAAAAATAAAATAAAAAATTGAGCGGAAAAAGGAGTGAGTGTAGGAAAGTTACCTACACATGGGTGTAGGCTCCCTTTTCCCTTATATATATATAGAGAGAGAGAGAGAGAGAGGAGTATGCTCCCTGGGTAGAGCTAACGTACATGCTCTCACCTCTTTTTCTCTGTATTTTTTTATTTTTTTTGAAATGAAACCTATTGAAATTTAGATCACAATATATCACCATGGTGTCATTAAAAATTCGACTTAATTCGAGACTTTATCCCCTCCATCTAGACTGTCAAATTTTAATGGTCTCAGAATTGTTGAAATTGACCCCCTTCAGATGGAGGGCATATGAGTCTCTATTTCTGACGAAATTAGAATAATATGTTAGGGGGATATAATGATGAATAAACATATTTTTATTTTCCAAAAAAATAAAAAAATAGGAGAAAATGGGTGGATGTAGGCAATTGGCTACACCCAGGGTGTAGTCTCATTTAACCCATATATATATATATATAGGGAAAAAAGAGTATGCTCCTTGGGTGTAGCTAACTTACATGCTCCCACCCCTTTTTTCCCTATTTTTTTTTCATTTTTCTGAAATGAAATCTATTGGAATTTAGATCACGATATGTCACCATGGTGTCATTAAAAATTCGTCTTAATTCGAGACTTTTATCCCCTCCATCAAGACTGTCAAATTTTAACGATTTAAGAATTGTTGAAATTGACCACCTTCAGATGAAGGGTATAGGAATCTATGTTTCTAATAAAATTGGAATGACATGTTAGGGGGATATAGTGATGAATATACATATTTTCATTTTCTAAAAAAATAAAAAATAGGAGGAAAATGGGAGTGGGAGAAGCCAATTGGCTACACCCATGGTGGGAAAAGGGAGCCTACACCCATGCGTAGGTAACTTTCCTACACCCATCCATTTTTCCTTCTATTTTTTGAATTTTTCGAATTCATTCCTTGGGAGAGTTAGATCACAATATATCGGTGTCGCATCATTCACATTTCAACTTATTTCGAGACTTCTAACTTATCCATCAAGACAAACAAATTTTAATGGTATCAGATTTGCTGAAATCCTCTTCCAATGGACATGTTAGGAATGTTTGTTTTACATGAAATTTGAAACACGTATTCTAATTAATATTTTAAGTAAATACTCTAAGGATCTATTTCAAAAAAATAAAAAAAATTGAGAGAAAAAGGGGTGGGTGTAGGAAAATTACATGCACACGGGTGTAGGCTCCCCAATCCCATATATATATAGGGAAAAAGGAGTATGCTCCCTGTGAGAGCCAATGGGGCTGCTCCCACCCCTATTTTCCCCCCATTTTTTATTTTTTTAGAAAATAAAAATTTGTATATTCATCACTATATCCCTCTAACATTCTATTAAAATTTCGTCAGAAACAGAAAGTCCTAAGCCCTCCATCCAAACGTCATTTTTTAAGGATTGCAAGATTTTTTAAATCGACCATGTTTAGATGGAGGCCGTAGGAGTCTTTATTTCTGACGAAATTTTAATAGAATTTAGAGGGATATAGTGATGAATATGCAAATTTTTATTTTCTAAAAAAATAAAAAAATTATGGAAATATAGGGGTGGGAGCAGCCCGTTGGCTACTCACAGGGAACAACCCTATTTACCTCATATATATATATATATATATATATATATGGTAAAATGGGGCTACCCCCTTTGGGAGATAACTTGGCTCCCCTCACCCTATTTTCCCATATTTTTATTTTTTTTGAAAATACTTCTATGGATTTTCATTATTATATCCGTATATTATATCATTCAAACTTCATGCGAAACAGAGATTCCTACGGCATCCATCGAGATGGGATCGATTTCAACAATTTTGTGACTGTTAAAAATTGGTTGTCCAGATGAAGGAAGTAGGAGTCTATGTTTCTCACGAACTTGAATGACATAATATAACAATGTAGTGATGAATTTCCATGGATTTTTTTTCAAAAAAATACGGGAAAATAGGGTCGGGGGAGCCAAGTTAGCTCTCCGTAAGGGAAAGGGAAGTTACTCCATGGAGTAGCTATCCTTAGCCGCTCCACGGATATTTTTCGTTATTTTTTTGGGGAAAATAACACAATGTATTTTCATCACTATATCAATCTAATATGTCATTCCAATTTGATCAGAAATCAAAACTCCTATACCCTCCATCCAGAACAAGTCGATTACATCAATTCTAAGACCGTTAAAATTACATGTTCTGGATGGAGGACATATGTGTCTCTTTTTCTATTGAAATTGGAATGACATATTAGATGGAGAAATCAAATACTCGGTATTTTCTCAAAGAATAAAAAAAGACAACAAATATCTATGGAGTAGCTAAAATTAATTCAAATTTGAATTAATTTGAATTTTCAATGACATTGGATCTGAACCTATAAAACTTGATCTTATGATAATAAGATAAGACTTGATCTTATGGTACTAAGGATGGTGACAAATCATGAACACCATAAACACCGAAGTGTCAAAACAAAGGTTGTATGGAGGAAACAATCTTGTACTAACTTGAAAAAAATCCTAATATAAGCTACATGAGTGTTTTAAACATAATATTAAAAACACAAAATGAAATATTAAAAATACGAACTACCATATGCCAACTTAGTAAAATAAGTAAAATGGTTAGGGTGGTACATCTTGAGTGTCACTAGTAAAGAGCTCTCAATTATTTTAAATATTTACTTAGGCTATAGAAAGAGGGCATAAGACCATTTTGTTTTCTAATAGGGGTCCGCAAAGGTTGAACTCACTAAAGTATCTTGGCTAACACCTCCATCAACCTTGATGGAAATGATGCATGAATCTGTAAAAAAATACAATTATTTTCATAAACAATATCTTACTCACTTCACAACTAGCCTTCCATCTTCAGAATTAGTTGTCTGACAACTAAAGAAACTTTGAACTAAGGTGTAATTGACTTTGAAACTAGAGTTGAGGATCATATCCTAAAGAGAATCTAAATATCCAAACAAAGGCACTAGAACTTCAATAAACTCAAGAATTTATAAAACAAATAATAAACATAAAAACAATGAGAAAATAGTAAAATCCGTGCATTTGTGCCTTCTTGAATAAGTAAACTCAATAGGCATTTCGATGTAAACTAAATAGCACACAAGAACATATAATAATATATCACAAAAATTATAGAACATATTAATGCTTGATTATTGTATATATATTTGTATATATACAGAAGAAAATAAGTTAAGAGAGCTAGACAAAATAGTTGTCTGCTTGAAAATCTATGCTAAAATACTATTTATCTATAGATCCAATTGAAGTTATCTCAATAGGCATTTCGATGTAAACTGAATAGCACACAAGAACATATAATAATAGATCACAAAAATTATAGAACATATTAATGCTTGATTATTGTATATATATTTATCTTCGTAAACATCACAAAATTTTATCTCTTGTATATTAACCTTATCAACATAATTTCCATGTTATATCGTTAAATATGATATGAACTTTCAATATAAATTATCATAAAAATATCACAATCAATAAATAAAATAGATTAAATTAAGATAAAATCTATAAGCGAGATGTACCTATAATTAACCTTAACTATTTGCACCACATATGCTAGTTCTAAATTATTTTGTATATATAGCTCATTTATTTATGAATTAAATATATAGAAAACATAAATATAATAAAAATAATAAATGAAATATAAAATAAATGCAGAATATATATATATATATATATAATATGCTTTCTAAACCTAAATAAGCCATAACTCCACCATACAATCAAACCCAAAAAAATTACATTATAACATTACATGTGAGGCGTCTTTGTGTTCCGATGTGCTAGCAAAGGTGGATTGAAGGAGATGAACTAGCAGATCCGTGGAAAGAAGGTCCCATTTACCAAAGGAGGGAAGAGTACTCCAAGGGCCTAGCTCTGACCTTTTATAGAGAAAGCTTAACATTTTTAACTAACATATTTATATAAGTTGTAAATTTTAATGAAAATCACATTATTTTGTGAAACCAAATAGAATATTTTCTAAAATAAAAAAAAACAAAAAAGAGGAAAATATAGCTCAATTTGAGATGAAAATAGAGCAAATTTAGAAGTCCAGTTCTCTGAGATGTGTCATAAGTCATCCATCAGTGTATTTTTATTGGTTTTAATTTTTGATGCAAGCAATATAAAAATGCAATAGAGAAGAGTTTGCAACGATGGAGTATATTATACATAAGGAATATTCAAAATCAAATTCAAATGCTCAAGAAACTCCCAAAATAGGATAAAAATATTTTAAATTTATGGAGACAAAACCTATCCTAAATAATTTTGTATACCATTGAAAATGAATTAAATGATGCCCAAAAATTAATTTACTGTGATGTAGATATTTAATGCATCAATCAACCATCCGTCATGAGCTTGGTAGCTTGAAGGGCTGAGATGCATCTATCACTATAGTGGCCTCCCAATAAGCCCAAACATCAGCAATATGTAGTTATTACAAGTTCAGCTTGAAAAACACATGCTTCCCATGGCAAGCTTGAAAAACACATGCTTCCCATGGCAATGCTTTGGAGTTTTCACTGGATGATGCCCTGACAACCACTCCATGCCTAAGATGAGGTCAAACTCCATCTTGATCACTAGAAGATATGCAAATAATGTCGTTGAGATTCCAAAAGACTTAAAAAAATAAGAAAATGTCATTTTTTAAACTAGCATTTTCCCTAGATCGAGTAATTAAAATGCTATTGGGAATGTGTTTTATTTTATTTTTAAGATTTAATATGCAACTAGTAAACATGCCAAAGATATTGGATTTTTAATAAATTTCAAGAGTTACATCAATGAAAATTCATGAATTTTTATAGTAAAAGTATCACAATAAAATACACCTACTGTGAAATTTTGGTATTTTGTTTGATAAGAAATGAATTTATTTTGAATATTTATAGGAAGAGGTTGCTTTTAGGTATTTAACTCATAAAAATAGAAAAGCATCATAATTTTGTAAATTAAAACTACCACAGATAACAATTAAATCGTGCACACAAAGGTATTTTTAATTTCGCAAAATGATAAGAAATTAATTTTACAAGAATTAAATATTAGAGTCACTCAATAATTTATGTCTGAAAGCAATATATTTTTATTAATTTTGGATGCGATGTAGAGCAACAAATTAGGCATAAAATTTATTTTTTGGGATTTTTGGACACTTGCACAAATTACCATGAATTAAATAAAAATGACAAACATATGATATTTTCACGATTTAAATTTTAGTATTTCGCTCAAAGTTCACAAATATAAACAAATATCCATTAGAACAAGTACTAGTTGATCTACAACATACATTTTTTTTAAACAAAATAACCAACAAAAATAGATCAAATCACAATGCAAATACAAAGGTCTCTTTAATTAACAGAAATTAAAATGGATGCATAAGGGTTGGAAAGCAATGCTAGAGAACGAGTGGGGTACAGCTGTAAATTGACCAATGCGTACGTCAGGTGCACAATGTAGCTGAACTTGCAGGGGGTTTTGTTGTTATTTCCAAAAGAGTAGTACCTCCTTGCAATTCACCTGCCCACGTATCTTGTGCATGTGAACTGTTTCTTGCTTGAATGGTTTAGATTATTCGAGGGGGCAATGATCCTATGGCTCAGTTGCGCCAATGTGGTGTAAAGTCTATCGAGGTGAGGCACATAGATTCTCGATTAGAGTAGTCGGCTTGTACTCCTCCATGCTTTGATGGTGGTGATGAAAGGGTTGGCACGGATCAAATGGTGGCTTCATGCAAGGAGAAATGTTGGTCGTGTTGGTGTGGCGACTCTCCAGTGATATAACGATGATCTTCTCAGTGATTGGAGGCTTGCTGGTACCTGCATGATTAGCACAAAGAGACAAAGCTGGAGTATCCATTGTGTAGGGGGTGTAGGTGTAACGGAACGGGTCGCGTCGACCATCGGCGGAAGCATGCGATAGTTGATCGCACGACCGGACCGTTACCAACAATGATATAAATGGCATACAATGAGCAGTGATAAATATCATTCCATAAAATGTCTACTCAAACTAGAGTTCCATTATTACAACTCTAAACTGGGAAAAATCAACTAATCTAGAAATAAAAAAAGAGATAACAACTCGATAGTTCCTGTGGGCATATAGATATCCTAGATCTTCAAAGATAAGTCGTACCACGACAGAAATCTCAATGAGTCCGAAGCACGATCCAGAAAATGCAATCAACCCTGATCTTCACCTGAAATTGACAAACATAATTTGGATGAGCCTAATGCCCAGTATGTATCGGGATCCATGCATGGGTATTCTAACGGTTCTTATCCCGTTAAAATCATGTATTTGGATTTTCCTGTATACACCATATTTCGTGCCTAAATAATTCCCATGCATGTCTAAGTTCGATCCCTATCATGTTTAGTTTGGCTTCTTTCATAAACATGGTTATACATGTAAAGAAGGTAAATTGCATATGATAAACACTTATCTCTACTTGTGGGCATATTTCATAAAAATGCTAAGCAATTTACATACTTATAAAACATATAAACCATTTTACATATTAGCCCCCATGACTTTGATGGTTTAACTTGCTTAAATCAATTTTAACATAACATGTGATGGTTCATTCTCTTATTAAACAATTCCTTGCATTTTCATGATGGTTTTCCCTTATAAACCATTTTATTGCACAACATTCATTTACGTATCTTTTATACGTTTTTAACCGCTGGCACTTGCGGTCCATGGCATGACATGACAGTGTAGCTACAACTGTAGAGGACTTAGCTTTTGCCTTTGTGGTTCCTTGCAACCATACGCCCCTTGCGGCGTTGCCCCTTGCGGCTAATACGACCCCTTGCGGTCGACCATGTGACTCCTTGTGAGTCTGTGCCTAAAATCTTGTTTATCACTTAAGTAGTAAAGTCAATTCACCCTGTTATCATCTTCTTTTCTTTTTTTTTTCAAATAACTTGATCTTAACATGCCACTACATTGATCATTGTTTCTTGCACATATACTCATATGTATGACTATAAAAAAAATGGTGCATCTTAATTTTATAGACTAACAGGGACCATAGCTTACGGCCATATGATCAGCTTTAACTTTACAATTCTCTAAATTTTTGTAAATGCTATTAAGCATCATCCATTGTATAAGAGAATTGAGACTGACGTGTTCAATTACACTACCATAGTCATGTTATCATTCTAGGTCATAATCGTATGGAGTTATAGACTCCTAACATATACAAAGTTGGTATTTACTGACTGACCAAAAACAATTGACAACCTGTGCTTATAACGAATTAGGATAAATCTGTCGTCAAATATTATATCCGGTGGACAAATATAAAACTTAACATGAAAGTCTAAAATAACGTGAATACGTGCATCGGCAGTGCCATGGTGTGGAGAGATTACGTAGTAGGGATTTATATGCATTCTAACTTAAATGTGTTCTTTAATTACAAAGCATCAAGTACGGTTGATAAGATTAAAAATGCTAAAAAAAGTATATGAAAATATCTTCCAAAAGAGAAGGCTTCGGGGATTGACTTTAAAACGGTAATTTGAAAATATGTCGCGGATAATAGCTGATCAATTGTATGAGGTATTATGGAATAACAATAACAAGACAACATGCAATTATCAAGATATAATCCTAAAGTAGATTATTATGATAGTTCAGAGCCTAATATCAGTACTACGAATCCAATATGAACATTAAAAGGCTGTATTTCAAGTGATCCATGTTCAAATGTATTGACACATACATTGTAGGTCGAAATCCAGATTTGATCAATGTTCATGCGTAAAAACCCAAGCCAATAATTTCATTTAAAGACTAAAGTTCAAATGTGATCTTGTTTTAACATAGCCCTAAACCGATACATATATTTAGAAATTGGAATCCTAAAGCCGATACATACGTTTAGAAATCGAAATCCTAAACCGATACATACCTCGATCCAACGCTTATCTCTACCCGATGCGGTCGTTGCGCCTCCTCTTGATCACGGATCTGAGTTCTCCTCGGATTCGACACCGCCTTCTCCTACGATGAAGAGGGACGCCGGTAAGATAATCTCTCTCTCTCTAACTCTCTCTCTAAATAGCAAGGTAGGGTGACGTGGGAGGGGAGAGTCCTTGGGGTTTTTAAAGATAAAAATAAGAGGATTTAATGGATTAATTAACCCACTTAATCCAAGATAATGCCCTTTTGAAATTTTTTTTGTTGACAAAGTCCATGCCGTTACAATCTACCACCCTTAAAAAAAATTTCGTCCTCGAAAATTCTTAATAGAGGGACATACCGAAAAGTTCGGGTACTTCTCCTGCATTTCACTTTCCAGCTCCCAAGTAGCCTCCTTCTTTTGGTGGTGCTGCCAAAGGACCTTCACCATCGGAACTATGCGCCGACGGAGTTGATGATCTCTACGATCGACGATTCGTATGGGTTTCTCTTCAAAGGTCAAGTTCGTCTGAACATCAATGACCTCGTGCTCGATCACATGTGAAGGATTGGGAGTGTACTTCCTCAGCATAGACACATGAAATACATCGTGAAGTTTCGAGTATTGAGGTGGTAATGCAATACGATATGCCACTTCTCCAACCCGTTGCAGAATCTCAAAAGGTCCTATATATATGGGAGTGAGCATCCCCTTTTTGCCAAATCGCAAGATGCCTTTGGTTGGAGAAATCTTCAGGAACACATGCTCCCCAACTCCGAAACTCAACTCTCTTCTATGACGATCAGCATAAGATTTTTGCCTACTTTGAGCTGCCAACAATCTTTTTCTGATTACCTCAACACCCTGCTTACTTGTCTGAACAAGTTCCGGTCCTAGGATGTGCTTTTCGCCAACATCACTCCGGCATGAAGGTGATATGCAAGGTCTCCCATACAATACTTCATAGGGTGCCATCTTGATGCTCGAATGATAGCTATTATTGTAAGCGAACTCCACTAACGGAAGGTGTCTATCCCAGCTGCCCACAAAATCTAGAGCACATGCTCTCAACATATCTTCTAGTGTCTGGATGGTCCTTTCTGACTGACCATCAGTCTGCGGATGAAACGAAGTGCTAAACTTCAATTGAGTGCCCATAGCATCTTGAAAACTCTTCCATAAACGAGAGGTAAATCGTGTATCCCGATCAGATACAATTGATGCAGGAACACCATGCAAGCTGACAATTTCATTCACATGTAATTCAGCTAGACTGTCTGTCGACTAATCCAAGCGGATAGGTAAGAAGTGTGCCGATTTAGTTAATCGGTCAACAATCACCCATATGATGTCATAACGATGTTTTGTGGTCTTGGGCAGACCGGTGACAAAGTCCATCGTTATGTGCTCCCACTTCCATTCATGTATCTCCAAGGGTTGAACAGGTCCTGCTGGACGCTGATGTTCAATCTTGATCTGCTGACATACCAAGCATCTAGCAACAAATTCGGCGATGTCGTTCTTCATCTTTGGCCACCAAAAATTCCGTTGCAGATCCTTGTACATTTTTGTTGTACCTGGGTGAATAGTGTACATCGATCTGTGTGCTTCATCTAGAATCTCTTGCCTCAACTCAATATCACTTGGAATCCATAACCTATTGCGGTATCTTATGGCTCCATCCGTTCCGATGGAGAAATCAGAACCTTCCTTTTTAGATGCTTCTATAAGTCT
Organism: Ottelia alismoides; assembly: GCA_037367405.1. NCBI lineage: Eukaryota > Viridiplantae > Streptophyta > Magnoliopsida > Alismatales > Hydrocharitaceae > Ottelia > Ottelia alismoides. The sequence goes on from JAZKJV010011479.1 coordinate 126,336, forward strand.
AGGAAGATCAGCATCTAATTTTTGTGCAGTCAAGATCTTCCCAATTATCTCTGGTTGAATGTGGAGTGCCACAAATGATATCTTTCTTGATCCACTCAAGAAAGGCTTCCAATCTTCAAAATCCTTCACCATCTTCCACTGAAGTTTTAAACTAACCAGTTTACCTTCCCATTTTCTACTTAGTGCATCTGCTACGATATTCGCTTTCCCCGGATGGTAATTGATGGCGAAGTCATAATCTTTTAGGAACTCTAGCCAACGTCGCTGCCTCAGATTAAGTTCCTTCTGAGAGAAAATATATTTGAGGCTCTTATGATCACTGAGCACCTCAAATTGTTCACCGTAAAGGTAGTGACGCCATATTTTTAGAGCAAAGACTACCGCTGCTAACTCTAAATCATGAGTTGGGTAATTCCTCTCTTGAGGTTTTAGCTGCCGTGAGGCATAAGCAATGACTTTCTCATTTTGCATAAGAACACACCCAAGTCCGGTGCCTGATGCATCTGTATATACCACAAAACCTCCACTACCTGAAGGTAAAGCCAAGATTGGAGCTGTAGTCAATCTCTGCTTCAATTCTTGAAAACTCTGCTCGCACTTTTCGTACCAAACAAACTTCACATCCTTTCGAGTGAGCTTCGTTAATGGTAGCGATATTCTTGAGAAATTCTGAATAAATCGCCGATAGTATCCAGCCAGGCCAAGAAAACTACAGATCTCAGAAACATTCTTGGGTTGCCTCCAATTCATCACAGCTTCTACCTTGGTTGGATCTACCTCAATGCCGTCTTTAGATACCACATGACCAAGGAATGCCACTTTATTTAGCCAAAAATCACATTTGGAGAATTTTGCATAAAGCTGGTGTTGCCTCAGAGTTTCGAATACAATCTGTAAATGTACTCGATGCTGCTCCGGATCAGATGAATATATCAGTATATCATCCACAAACACGATGACGAATTTATCAAGGTATTCTCGGAATACCCTATTCATTAGCTCCATAAAAGCTGCAGGAGCATTAGTAAGACCAAATGGCATGACCAAGAATTCATAATGACCATACCTTGTCCTGAATGTTGTTTTTGATATATCCTCCTCTCTTATTCGGAGTTGATGATAACCCGTACGCAGATCAATTTTTGAGAAAACTGTTGCTCCCTGCAACTAATCGAATAAGTCATCAATGCGAGGTAACGGGTATCTATTCTTCACGGTCACTTTGTTTAGACCTCGATAATCAATGCAGAGTCTAAGAGACCCATCTTTCTTTTTCACAAAAAGAACAGGTGCTCCCCACGGAGAGACACTGGGACGTAAAAATCCCTTATCCATTTGTTCTTGTAACTGCTTTTTTAGCTCCTCAAGTTCTGCAGGTGCCATTCTGTATGGAGCTTTGGAAATCGGAGCCGTTCCTGGGATCACATCAATTGAGAAATCAACCTCTCTATGAGGAGGTAGTCCAGGAAGATCGTCTGGAAAGACATCTGCAAACTCTCTGACCACATCTAAATCTTCAAGACGTACATGTGATGATTCAGTGTTAATTATACTAGCGAGGAATGCGATGCAACCTTCTGCTAGTAGTTGGCTTGCTTGCAATGATGAGATAACCAACCTCCCACTCTTACATGTGCCCCGAATAACTATCTCCTCATGGTTTGGTCTACTCAGGACCACCTTCTTTTCTCGACAATAGACCGCTGCATAATGCTCCCATAACCAATCCATTCCCAAGATGGCATCATAGGTTGTGATGGGTAATAATATCAAATTGGCAGTGAGGGTGTCTTCTTTTATCAAAATAGGTACGTCCTTTAAGTACATACCCGTGGCAATGATATCACCCATTGGTGAAGAAACTGTAAGTGCATAAGGAAGCTCAACGGCTTCTAAACTTAACTTTCTCGCAAAAGCATTCGAGATAAAGGAATGCGTGGCACCAGAATAAAAAAGAACATGACATAAATGGTTTTCAATTAGTAGAGTACCTTCCACTGTCGTGTTGGCACCTTCTGCATCCTCAGGAGTGATAGCAAAGACTCTTCCTGCTACCTTCTTTTTCTGCTCGAATGGCTTCTTCTGATCCTTGATATCTTTCTTGCAATCTTTCCTGAAGTGACCTTTTTCTCCGCAATTAAAGCAAGTAGTGGTTAGCATGTAGCATTCTCCTGGATGCCTCCTACCACAGTGCGGGCACACTTCAAATGTGTACTTCCTATTTGCTGGTGCATCATCAGTCTTTGTCTTCTTAGCATTCGTTGCAGTGTGACGCCTCTTGTCATTGAAGTTCGGCTTGTGAGGGCGCTTCCGAGGATTTGCTTGTTGTATCCTCCAGTATGCTGCATCGATCACTGCTGCTGCAACCGCCTCAGATAAGGTCGTGGGACCTCTAGTCAGCACTTTCATGCTCAGCCCCGCATTCAAACCTTCAACAAACTTTCTAGCTCGTTGCTTTTCATTGGAGCAGATACCCTTGCCATACTTCTCCAATTCTTGAAATTTTGCTGCATATTCTTTGACTGTCATATTTCCCTGTCGGAGATTTGTAAACTCTTGACGCTTAGCATCCTTAGCATGCTCGGGGATGTAACGCTCAGTGAAGCGCTCAACAAAGTCATCCCACTTAATGACTGGAGTCTCCGAAAAATGGATTCCCTTGCATAAGTCCACCACTCCTTTGCATTGTCCCGCAGACGAAATGTCCCGAAGATCACTTTCTTTTCCTCAGGACAATCCGTTGCCTCAAAAATCAGCTCCATCTCTCTTAGCCAATGTTCGTCCTTTTCCGGCTCGTGCTCACCCTTGAAAGTGGGCGGATCATGCTGAATGAAGGTCTTTAGAGTCAGTCCACCCGAGTTGGACGTCTGACTCTTCTGTTGCTGGGTCATTAGTGTCATTAACTCCAGCATCTGCCTCTGCATACCCATAACGGCCTCTTGGCTCGTCGATGAGTCACGGTCGGCAATGGCTTCAATTGCACGTCGAGGAGCCATCAGGTTCAAAATTGACAAGGTCAATGAGTTGTGATACTAAATCTCTCTAAATAAAAAAATATTAGATCACTAAGAATTGTGGATATCCTATGCCCAGAGGAACTCTAGCTCTGTTACCATTTGTAACGGAACGGGTCGCGTCGACCATCGGCGGAAGCATGCGATAGTTGATCGCACGACCGGATCGTTACCAACAATGATATAAATGGCATACAATGAGCAGTGATAAATATCATTCCATAAAATGTCTACTCAAACTAGAGTTCCATTATTACAACTCTAAACTGGGAAAAATCAACTAATCTAGAAATAAAAAAAGAGATAACAACTCGATAGTTCCTGTGGGCATATAGATATCCTAGATCTTCAAAGATAAGTCGTACCACGACAGAAATCTCAATGAGTCCGAAGCACGATCCAGAAAATGCAATCAACCCTGATCTTCACCTGAAATTGACAAACATAATTTGGATGAGCCTAATGCCCAGTATGTATCGGGATCCATGCATGGGTATTCTAACGGTTCTTATCCCGTTAAAATCATGTATTTGGATTTTCCTGTATACACCATATTTCGTGCCTAAATAATTCCCATGCATGTCTAAGTTCGATCCCTATCATGTTTAGTTTGGCTTCTTTCATAAACATGGTTATACATGTAAAGAAGGTAAATTGCATATGATAAACACTTATCTCTACTTGTGGGCATATTTCATAAAAATGCTAAGCAATTTACATACTTATAAAACATATAAACCATTTTACATATTAGCCCCCATGACTTTGATGGTTTAACTTGCTTAAATCAATTTTAGCATAACATGTGATGGTTCATTCTCTTATTAAACAATTCCTTGCATTTTCATGATGGTTTTCCCTTATAAACCATTTTATTGCACAACATTCATTTACGTATCTTTTATACGTTTTTAACCGCTGGCACTTGCGGTCCATGGCATGACATGACAGTGTAGCTACAACTGTAGAGGACTTAGCTTTTGCCTCTGTGGTTCCTTGCAACCATACGCCCCTTGCGGCGTTGCCCCTTGCGGCTAATACGACCCCTTGCGATCGACCATGTGACTCCTTGTGAGTCTGTGCCTAAAATCTTGTTTATCACTTAAGTAGTAAAGTCAATTCACCCTGTTATCATCTTCTTTTCTTTTTTTTTTTCAAATAACTTGATCTTAACATGCCACTACATTGATCATTGTTTCTTGCACATATACTCACATGTATGACTATAAAAAAATGGTGCATCTTAATTTTATAGACTAACAGGGACCATAGCTTACGGCCATATGATCAGCTTTAACTTTACAATTCTCTAAATTTTTGTAAATGCTATTAAGCATCATCCATTGTATAAGAGAATTGAGACTGACGTGTTCAATTACACTACCATAGTCATGTTATCATTCTAGGTCATAATCGTATGGAGTTATAGACTCCTAACATATACAAAGTTGGTATTTACTGACTGACCAAAAACAATTGACAACCTGTGCTTATAACGAATTAGGATAAATCTGTCGTCAAATATTATATCCGGTGGACAAATATAAAACTTAACATGAAAGTCTAAAATAACGTGAATACGTGCATCGGCAGTGCCATGGTGTGGAGAGATTACGTAGTAGGGATTTATATGCATTCTAACTTAAATGTGTTCTTTAATTACAAAGCATCAAGTACGGTTGATAAGATTAAAAATGCTAAAAAAAGTATATGAAAATATCTTCCAAAAGAGAAGGCTTCGGGGATTGACTTTAAAACGGTAATTTGAAAATATGTCGCGGATAATAGCTGATCAATTGTACGAGGTATTATGGAATAACAATAACAAGACAACATGCAATTATCAAGATATAATCCTAAAGTAGATTATTATGATAGTTCAGAGCCTAATATCAGTACTACGAATCCAATATGAACATTAAAAGGCCGTATTTCAAGTGATCCATGTTCAAATGTATTGACACATACATTGTAGGTCGAAATCCAGATTTGATCAATGTTCATGCGTAAAAACCCAAGCCAATAATTTCATTTAAAGACTAAAGTTCAAATGTGATCTTGTTTTAACATAGCCCTAAACCGATACATATATTTAGAAATTGGAATCCTAAAGCCGATACATACGTTTAGAAATCGAAATCCTAAACCGATACATACCTCGATCCAACGCTTATCTCTACCCGATGCGGTCGTTGCGCCTCCTCTTGATCACGGATCTGAGTTCTCCTCCTCGGATTCGACACCGCCTTCTCCTACGATGAAGAGGGACGCCGGTAAGATAATCTCTCTCTCTCTCTCTCTAACTCTCTCTCTAAATAGCAAGGTAGGGTGACGTGGGAGGGGAGAGTCATTGGGGTTTTTAAAGATAAAAATAAGAGGATTTAATGGATTAATTAACCCACTTAATCCAAGATAATGCCCTTTTGAATTTTTTTTTGTTGACAAAGTCCATGCCGTTACAGTAGGTTACCCAAGGCCCGAGGAGTTGGAAATAGGACTAGGGACCTTATATCTTGGGCTTGGTCGAAGCATGAAGTGATTTGGTGGTAGTAGGGTTGCGAAGAATGAGAGTGCGGTGGGATGGTGATAATGGAACCATAAGTGGTTAACGAAGGGGAAGAAGAAGACAATGTAGAGGAGTTGAGGATAAAGGAAAAACACAATTAGTAGGAATAATATAAGAATAATGAGAGCAGAGAAGTTGAGAGACTACATGGAGATAAAGTTTTTGCCTTTGAACCAGCGCTCAAGGAGCTCCAAGTTGTTGCTCGAAGTCCAATGACGACCGAGTTATGCGAGGATGATAGGTGATGAATCACCAACTCACCATCTTTATTCATTCATTTTGGCTTAAAATCCCTTGCAAAATAACTGCAAATATCATCAATTCTCACTTTTTAATAATTGCAGAACATATGTAAATAGTGTATATTTATCATTATTTTAACCCTAAATAAATAAATAAAGGAAAAAGAAAGAAATAAGAATATTGTCTATATGTAATAAATACAGGCTGATCCCAAACCCGAGAGTAGGTCAAGACTTGAACTAAACGATAAAAGAATAAAGTAAGGGGAGATAGGATCTTTATCTATAACAATCTAGAAAAATAATCTTCACAAGTGTATATTCACCAATGTCCATATTGTATATATCTTCTATTATTTTATTTATCACCAAAATAAAGGCAAGTAAAAATATTTTCTTCTAGAAACTTGTGCATAAGAATAAGTTGTAAATAATAAAAATAATTGCAAGAAGAAACCCTGTATAGAATATGAGACATAACACTCTGAAAAAGTTGTAAAGCCAAAATTGATAGATCAATATCTGCTCCATAAAAACTCAAAATAAACCAAATCACTTCATTTTGTTCAAAATTAAATAAGCTTTAAAATGAAAGTGATTTCATAAAAATCAGAATTAAGATGTGAAATTCGGCTTTTTGGAGTGATGTTGAACATAGTATCTACATTATACACATATTATTAATTTTATTTATTTATTTTTTTGTACATATTTTATTTATATAAAATACAATTAAAAATAAAAATTGAAAATGAATAAAAATAAAATAATTATATTTATACCATAGGTATCATGTATCTATATTATAAATAACGTTATCTATTTAACCTATTAAATTAATTCAAAAAAATAAAATAAAACTACATTTTAAATCCTTAAATTATTTTGTAAATTAATAAAATATAAATTTATGTATTTATTTGTATAAATAATTAATTAAAATGTGTATATTACACATATATGTATTTTATATCTATAAATAAAGGGTTTTATTTATTTTAACCTATTTATTTAAATTATTTAATTTTTTAAAAATCACCAAACATTTATTTATTTATTTGTTAACATTATTTATTTTGACAACCTTTTAATTTAATTTAATTTTTTGTTTATTTCTATTTATTCTAATTAGTTTTGTCATCTAGTGCCTTGTCCTATTCGGACCAGGCTCTGATTGGTCGAACCCAGGTCAGTTGACCCGGGTCAACTAGACCTTCAGCTCGCCTCTGCCCGAACAAAACCCGACTAGCCTTCTTCTTTGATTTTCCCTACCCGATCTATCTAGCCATCCCACTTGATTTCTTCTCCTTTTTATGGCCCGAATAACGCACTTCCACGCCCGATTGAATTTTACTTCAATAAGGCCTCGATTCACGCATAATAAAATTTTGAATTTCACATGAACCTCACTTCTGTAAATACTCCTCCATATCCAAATTTCTAATCTAATATGGTTTTCACCATTTCTTCGCCTAAGATCTGCTCTAGAAGATGCATGAAGGCGACAACTACGGCATCCCTTGATTGGGAGCATGACAATTTGAGGAAATAACATGATCCAGCTGCCATCAGACCTTCATTGGTGAGCTCAGCTTCTTCAACTCTACGCCGTTGAATCAAGGCCATCACCATCCATCATTCACCATAGGTAATTATAGTATCATTTCCTTTTCAATTTGCATTTATTTCAATCATGTTTTGTTTGAATTAGATCTAGTTTAGAAGATCTCCGATCAACTCTGATCTGAACTATCGGAGGTCCTCAGCATGTTTTTCACCCATTCTGATCTTCGCATCACCATTGTTGTTCATTTCTTCATCGTTTTGTCACCTTCTAGTCACTAGATCTACCTTGGATCTAAGATTTTGATCTCATATCCTTCATGTCATTGGAGATTGAACGATTCATTCCAACTTCCTTCGTCTTTGTTTAATAATTATTGCAGAAGCATTGCCTTCAAGCCTTGAATAAGTTGCAGGTTTTGGAGAAGAGCTCTAGAGCTTGGATTAGTACCGAGAGGTTGATTTGCATACATTTCAAAACTTGAGATCCAAGTCCCCGATCAGTGGGACTCGGACTATATCAACACCTCCACTCAGTGTGGAGGATCATCAAGGACCTTTTGAAGCCATTAAGGAGCAGATAGGATGTAAATCAGGGGAGTTATTTGTGATTGAACTTCATCAGCTCAGACATTCAAGCGCGTTATTCCAGAGGATTTATCTTCCATAAGATCAAGAACATGGGGCCCAGATTCAATCCTCATCGTTCATATGCGTCCAATTCCACACTGTCAGATCAGATCATTCATCGTCGAATCTCAGCCATCCACTGTGCACGTGATGCACTTGCTTCATTGGTGATTTTTGCTACTTCTATCTTGACTTTTATTTTGATTGTAAATAAGCCTTAGTTGAACACTTGTCATACTGAGATGGCTTGAATAATTGCATAGAGCCCCACCAATTAATTTTATTTTCTTTTTAGTCCCGATTGAATAGACTCGCATGCGTCGACACGTGCTTTTTGACAAAATTGCAATAAATCGTCTATTGTTTCATGTTAATATTTGCTTCCTAAAGTTTAAATAATTGCAAATAGGTCCTCTAAGTGCTGATTCAAGTGCACATGCATGTGTATCTTTGGTGTTTTGCATGTTTGTCCCTGTAATTTTATATTTGTTATTGAATTAGTTCATAAACTTTAAATAATTGCCTATTAGTCCTTTGTTTGCAGATTAATTATTTTGTATTTAATTCCTTCTAATAAATAAGTAATAAACTCTAAAAAATCCATAAAAACCAGGTTAAGTGTTTGTTAATTAGTTTTTATCATTCATAATTTTAGTTTAAAAATTTCCTTTATTTGTTCTTATTAAAAATTTAAAAACTCATTGTACCTACTCTGCTTAGATTTAAAAATTCATAAAATTTTCAAAAATGTTTTTAAAATTGCAAAAAAATACGGTAAGTTTCTTTTATATTATTTTATAAACTTTATATATTTCATTTCAAAATTCATTCAGAAAATCCTAAAAATAAAAAATACATAAAAACTATGAAATTTCATATAAATTCATTAAAAACAGGAAAAATATGTAAAAATGCTTGAATTAAAGCTTAAAAATCTTCTTCCTTTTGAATCCGATTTCTAGTATTTTTGATTTTGTTTTATATTTTAAAACCTAAAAAGAGTAGCTTAAATTTATTTTGCATTTCATTTCTATTTTATTCATTTTAAAAATCCTTAAAATACAAAAAATTACATAAAATTACATAAAATACAAATTTAAATAAAACACAAAAAAGATTTTATTCTGAATTTTTAACTATTTTGTAATATTTAAAAAATACAAAAAAGCATTTATTTCTTTTTCTTAACAATTTTCATTTATTATTTTCTTTTAAAAATTAAATAGATAAAATTGCAAAATTAAAAACAATCATTAAAAAATAAAAATCTGAAATATAAAATTTAAAAATCCATAATAAATATAAAAATGATAAAAACACATAAAAAGAACAAAAAGAAGACGAATCCATTATTAATTAGCAATAAAATAACTCTTAGGTACCTTTGCCTCCCTGAGTTCGATCCTGATTTAATTATATAGATAAAATAATATCACTAACATTCGTTTTACTTGTTGATAGAAAAATATTTTTTTGTTTGAGACAGTGTTGGGTTATGACGACACACTTTTTCATATTCTCATCACACTTTCTTCATTCATTAAATAAAATAGAAAACATGAGATTTATCATTCAACAATGGGCCTTATGACAGTGGATTAAGATCCACTAGATATTTGATTCTTACTATCTTATTCCTCTTGTTGATTTTTAGTAAGAACATATCACAAGTTGCTTGTTTGTCTGTTTCATTGACTTACATGATTTATGGTTAATCCTACTGCATAGACTACATATCTTCAAGGACTTGTAATAAAAAATTTATGTATTCCTTGTTGTATCAAAGTTGAGTTATTGTTATATTTTTTATGTACTAATGTTGTAATAATGAATTTTGAGAACTTGCAAAATCAACAACTGCCAAAGAAAATGAATTAATCAATTAATCATGTTAGCATGATAGACATATCAATTCTCCAATCTACCAACACGTATGATCGACCATGTCTTCTCCCTCTAATAAATCAACTGGCTTTGATAAAAAACCAACATTTTATAATCAATTAAATTTCAATTTCAATATTTCAATGGCTACTTCCATGGTTATTTCTCATTGATCAAGTGAAGCAACCTAATCGATCGATTTGACATGATCGATCGGCTCAAAGTGTCTGACCAATCAACTGAATCGAATCTTGTCCATTTCTTGCCAGATATGCTTTAAAAGGAGGTGATTAGTCTCACGCATCATGAAAATAGAAATATAATTTAGATCCAATACATATAAATCAACTCATTGTATGAGTCACACAGACAACATATAATAAAAAATTCTAAGGGGAAACTACACCATACCGAAACAATTTCCAAAATGTTTCACTATACACACGAGATGATGGAAAATACCTCTTACAAGTAAGTATGAACATTAACCTCCAAGATAGGAGACCTAGTGGTTTAAGTTGATCCAACATAGCCAACACATGTGGGCATAAATATGACCCATGTATGTACCACAAACATGAGAGTCTGTTCTCTCTTCTTGATGTCCAAGTCCAAGATGATCCTTATATAGGATCAAATTTTCAGATTTACTTTACGAAATTTGTCTTCTTCTCCGTAAACCTGAGGTGTTGAAGTAGACGATCCTTCTCATTAAATCAGTTGGCTTGACGATGAGGAGAGGATAGGAGAAGAGGGTAGACAACGATATAAAAGTGGGAGAGGGGATGGATGAAGGTGGATTAACATAGGGTTTTTCTTATGACTTTTCTGAAAGGAACTTTCAATTCTCAAGCTTTGGAAAATTAAATTGGAAGAGCATCCATGCCTCTTCTTTACAAGCTAATGAAATACTAAGATGGAAATCCTCTTCCTTGAATTGAATGGATATGATTCAGTCCCATTTCAATAAGCATTAGAAAGATAATAATCTAACATTATCATTAAGTAATAAAAGAGAGAGAGAGATGGCATGATGGATGTTGATGAATCTTCATTTCATCACCTTTATTCTTTCATTTTGGCCTTTAAACCCTAGCTAAATGCATTAAATATCATTATTTTGTATAAATTAACATTCATTATTTATTGTATAATTATTGTGGAAATTACATTGTTTAAAGCCAAAATAAAAGAATAAAGTAAGAAAAGAAAAAGAAATAAAATACTAAAGGTATTTTATGATCCTAAACCCCGAGGCCAAGTCAAGAAGTGATTTGGTCGACAAGGAATAAAGTTGAGAGACATAAGGGCCAAAAAGATAATAAAACCTTATTCTTTTATTCATCATTTTTGCATTTTTGGGACATATTTTATTTTCTATTTTATATACATCAAATAAAGAAACTTTGTATATAAAAGTTATAGATAAAAATACAAACAAAAATACAAAATTTATTTTTATACAAAATAATATACAATATACTTTTTATGCTCTAAATAAAAAGCCAAAACTTAAACTTCCCAGACCCATATCTCCTAAATAAAAAACTCAAAATATATCAAAATCACTTCAATTATATATAACTTTGAATAAGATATTTAATGAAAGTAGTTTCATTTAATTTGGAGTTAAGGTGTGAAAGTTAGGTTTTGAACCCCTATTATATATACCTCAATAAAATATTCATTTTATTTATTCTTTATTATTTTTATAATTTTATAATTTTATAATTTTGCAAATATTACTTATAGTATATTTACATATTTAATATAGAATGAAGCCATATAGAATACATAAAAATAAAATAACCTATCGAAATATAAAGATGAAATACCTATACTTATACCTATATAATACATACTCCTATTTATTTAAGTGTATATAACACATCAGAAAAATACAAAAAATATATTTGTGTACCTAAAAATAAGTGTAAATATATAAAATATTTAAAAAATATACTAAAATCAAAACAAAATAAAAATAAAATATACAAAACAAAGGTCAATATACCTATAAATATACCCTTAAAAATTAACTTGTATTAAATAAGCTCATAAAAATAATAAAAATCATATTAAAATTCTACATAAAATAATAAACATTTTCTATTTTTTAACCAAAAATCAATAAAATCATTTACTATTTTTAACTAATTCTTTTCAAATAAACCCATCTCTTTTGTCCTGTAATGGTCACAGTAGACCAATCAGGAGGCGGGGATTATTGACCTCGGTCAACTGTCCTTCCCCGCTTCTGACCCCTTTCAAAACCTCGAGCACCTCCATTTACTCAAATTTTCCAGGCTGCCCTGTGCCTACATTTTTCTCGAGTCCTATACGGATTGCATTCACATCACAACTGATAATCTGCCTCTTCATTAGATCCCATCAATCTGCATTGAGCCTATCAATAATATCGCTCGAAGTTCGCCAAAAATTGGTCTATTAATAAAGCTCCATCATCTCCCATTCATTCTTGATCCCTCTTGGAGCCCCCAATTGAGTCCTTGTGTGAGTGAGCGTCTTCCCCGGCCTCAGATTCGACGACATGAGTCGATCCACGATGAGTCATTCTGGACGCCCTGCTCCCTACTTCATCGCAGGTATAAGAGTTGTGCCTTTTTATTCTTATGTAGATTTATTTCAAGTCTTTTCATTTCCGCAATTAGATTAGGTTTTCATACAGTAGAGTAGTTGTAGTTCCAAATCTTTCATTCGACAGAGCCGCTAGGGCTCTAGCCTTTTTGCCTATTGTCGACTATTTCTGACGTCTCGTTCCATCCCACTTCATTCCTCAATGTGTTCTCCATTGAAACCATCCATCTGGACCACCCGATCGTGTCTCGGTCGGTGAATCGAGGTTCCTCCTCTGCCGATCGTCGGAACCTCTTCGCCCATCTCCATATCAATGCATTCCAGCTTCGAAATGGGCTGAGGTTCATCACCTCGAGCCAAGGAACTTCTTCGTATAGATCTCATGCCAGAAGGACCCTTCTTGGACCAAGAATCGAACCTGCAGAGGGTCTCTAGGAGCTCCATCTTCCAGGACGTGTCATGACCCCATCGATGGGTCCTGGACCTTCTTGAGCCCATCAATCACTGTGGATGACCTTCCCGGAGGTGTAGAGCCAAAGATCATCGAAGAAGACCGTCGAATGGAGGAGATATCATCTATCGAAGGTAGGGAAGTACGTTGTTCTTCCCTGTTCTTCGAAGAGAGCAGCAACCCTTGGATCAGCGGCGCACTTCCACATCTAATCCTAACCACTAGATCCAAGGTGAAGCGGTGCACGAGCTGGACCGTCTGATGCACTTAAGTAAATCAATCCACGCCATTCTTCATCACTTATCAGGGGTAAACTCCATTGAGCCCCCTCCGCCTTTTTATTTTATTTTTAGTATAACAAATGTCGTTTGGAGTGTAAAATACTTAAGAAAATTTTGCGAGAAGGTCCTTACTTTTTCTTATTAATTGCATAAAGATCTGTACCAGCTCAGTTCACGTGTGTACCCCACGTGAGTTTGGGTAATTTTGCATGCATACCCTACCAAGTTCATATATTTATTTCCAATCCAACAATTTGTATATGTCGTGCACATTTTTGATGAAAAATGCATAATGGACCAGAAGTTTTGTCCTTTTGCATGTATACCCATCCCAGACGCATACCTTTTTATATTTTGTGGACAAATTGCATCTATGCCCTTGGATTTTGTTAATAGGGTTCGAAAATGAAGGAAATATTTCTCATAATTACAAATGGGTCCTTGTTAGAATGTTAAATGTTATTTCTTATTTATTTTTGCTAAAAATATCCACTATTTGTATTAATTTGCAAAAATACACGTAAATTCCTGAGATGACATACTTCCATGCCCTAATTTTTATTTTGCATTTCTTGGCCTGTATGTAATTATTAAAATTCAAACAATGCATATTTTGTCCCTGTTTGGTTTTAAAAATTCCAAAAATGTTAAAATGACTTGAAAAATCACAAAAAAATAATATATTGTTTATTATGTCCTATATTAGTTCCAGGCCAAAAATCTTCAAAAATAGAAAAGGAAAAAGATTAAAAAAATTTAAAAAGCTCCTAAATTCTTTATAAAAAATCTAAACAAATCCTTAAAAATCCAAAAATATTCATATCTATTTTTTAATTTTCTTTATATTTTTTAGGATGTATCAAAATTGATTTCGAGAATTTTGAACTTTATTTGCTACTTTTAATCTTCAAACCAATTCTGCTTATTTTTTTAATCCTGTTTTTGGGATTTTTTGACTTTAAAAATACCTAAAAATATGCAAAAATTCCAGAAAAATATAAAAATAAGAGAAAAATATAAAAAGAAAATATATATTCTCCTTGTATTTTTAGATTATGTATAGGCATATATATCATATACTATATGTATGTATCTATATATATAAACATATTCTATATACTTATGTTATGTACTAGTATATATTCTATGTGAATACATTTTCGTTTTCAAAAATCAAAAATAAATTAAAAATTTGCAAAATTAATATACATATCTATACTTGTTTGTATGTGATGTTCTTTGTTCTCTTTTCTTTCTTATATCCTCACCTATATGTGTGTATATATAGATAGTAGTATATATATATATATATCTATATTACTATTATTATTAAATTATATATTTATGTTCATTAGTAATATAATTTTGAAAACAAAACAAAAATTCAAAAATAAAAAACCCACATAAAAAGGATGAAAAACAAGCATGTACATAATACACATATGTTAGAAATAATTATAGGTTACATAGTTTGTTCTCTGTGGATCGATCTCTACATGCTTACTTGTTATACATTTTTAGTTGTAGATTATAATAAATTGTGCCTCACATTTTTGGCTATTCTTTGCTTATAATTATATTGTGGGTACTTGTTGATTGGCCATGGGTCCTCTTTATGGGTCGCCTCAATGACACTCCATCCTCGCAATCCGTAAGGATCATTTTAGACCTACTTGGAAAACCATAGTCATCAGTTGGACAACAACTTCCATTTCCTCCTCTCTTTTTTTAATTCTAATCCTATTTTAAATGGAACTTATTGTCAATTATTTATAAAAAAATTCGTAACTATTTTGTGACAATTAGTAATAAAACCGTCCAAGGAATATAATCATATTCATTAGTTCACGATTAAATATAAATCTAAGTTACATTTATCCATGTTTAATATAAATCTTATTCATATTAATATTGATTATGTGAACCTAATTCACAGATAAGTGCTATAATTAAACTATGAATAAAATTCACATTAAGAATGATAATGATATTCAATATTCACATTAATCATGTATATACATGTTTTTGAATAATATTAACACATTAAATGTAAATTTTATTTACATAAACAAATGTTTATTATAAACACAATTCACATTATCAATGATTGTATGAATCATATTCATAAGAAAGTCATTTCAACTTAATGTGAATCAAATTCATATAACTGATTAGTATGAATTAACATTGAATGTGTCCACATGTATCAATTATATTCACACATTATAATTGATCAACATTAATATTGATCGATCTCTCAATGTATGAACCCTAATCCAATTAAGATTTGTGCACAACATCCACATATACTTGGAGATAAAGTCAGTGAGATAGTATAGAAAATGCATAGTGATTTGATATTGAGATTATGTCTCATATCATGACTCATACCACTTTGAGTTAACTGATCATATCATATAATGAATCTCAATCTTTTATTGACTTTGATCCAATCAAATCTTTTGTCCAACTCTTTGGAGTAAGATTATGACTTCGAGGATTAGGTCTCCAAGTGATCACTAAAACCCATTCCTATTTTGTCACTCCCTTGTAATAGAAACGTCATGGTTTACAACCTATTAAGATCGCATCACCCTCAAGTAATCCATATACTCATGCATCCTTCATGCTGAAACTTCTTGATTAAACCTAAAGTCCAAGTACTTAATTGATTATCTTCTTCGAGGTTTATTATTAAGTTTTCCTATCGATCGTTGGGTGACAACATCGATCATATTCTCTCCAAAAGTATATATCATACTTTCAAATTCTGTTTTATTTGTTAAATAAGATGACCATTGATGGAATTTGATTTATTCTGAATATCTCATGACTAAGCTCATGTCTTCTAGTTTAGTGAAGTTATATAATTCCTTTGAGAGATCATACATCTCATATGTCCTCATATGCACACCAAGTCACCTATATATAGACCTTATTAGATCATTATCCTTTTGGTCGGTCTAATGTACACACAGAGATATGTATGTATGTATGTATGTATATGTCTCTCTCTCTATATATATATATTTGTTTTCGGTCAGAGGATTTGTGCATGTTTTGTAATAAATACGATATATGTATTGAGTTATCTCGATCTCGTCAGGTTAATACATGGCTTAAAGTCAATATTTTGACTTTGGTCAACAATTTGATTTTCAAGATCAATAGTTTGACTTTTAGTCAACACAACAACTTTTAATCAACATTTTGACCTCACTATTTGATACCTCTGAATCTCTATTCCTATGATAGGACTTGCTTCAAGAGGTCAATTGGGTCTCAGCCTTTGAAGAAAGATTATATTTACTTTCTCAAACTGGAGATCCTCTCTGGATCATCATTTGTATGCTGGTTGTGTCCTTAATCTAACTCTTTAGATTTACAACCCTGTATGATCTAACTTTTAGATCAACAACTATATGATACTAAGATGATCATGGCATATTACCCTGATTGTACAAAGGGACCTATGAAGGAAAACTTAATTATATTTTATTTCAGAAAACGAAGTGGTCCACAATAATTTTATTGCATAATGGCTCACTATGGGTTCGCATGTCCAACACTTTCAACGATCATATTCTGTTAGACTCAATATAAGTGACCTCATACCCAATATTTGAATACACACCCGTTCTCATATGCTCTATACAACAAAGAAAAACTCTCTAAGAGCTTTTTCTCTCTTTCTCTCTATAGTTCTTTAAAGTTCTTCTATTCTTATGAGAGAAACTCAAGCCGATAGCTTCAATCTGAGAAAGCTATCAGTTAGCAGCATTTGATCGCCTCTCAATCTTCTAATTCTCTTACAAGTAGTCGAAACTATTTTGGTAGGCAATATTACACGTTGATATAATTCATTTTGATATTTGTCTTGTTCACTTTTGCTTACTAGTAGAGATATTATAGCTTGTGTTTGTATTTAGATATATTCTGCAAATATTTGTGTTGCCGACATTGTTAAACATATTATTATTATATTACCTTTTATAACATTTTCTACAAGAATTTACCTGACAGTTACAAAGATTATCATTCGAGGTCATGTCAAAGCCAATCCAAACAACTTCTGTCACAATAAAGAGCATGCACATGATGAATCTCAGATTCATATACATTATTTTCTATTATTATCTTTCTAGCTTAAGAAAACCAATAAAAAGTCATAACTAATAACATTATTTAAGTAATTTGGTGCCTATTATTGTGCTATTATTTTATGTATTTATTATTTATTAAAAATCCAATAAAAATTAGAATAATATTGTATATATATATATATTCTAATCTAATTCATAAAATAAAATCCATAAAAATAAGAAAATAAAATAAAAATAAGTAATTGAATACTTTGAATTACTAGCAAAAATAATAATAACGTATAGTTGATTTGATTTCTCTTTGAGTTCTACTTGAAAGTTATAGATCTCATCGAGATCTACTACAACTTTCATTTTGAACACTTTTTCTAATTCTTTCTCCTTTTATTTGTTTTCTTTTTATTCTATTTTTTACATTTTTCTTAATTTCCATTGGACCATATTACATCATCTGGACGCTCCACATGGCACCGTCGTTTATTTCTTTCCGCCTCACTCTGGGACGTTGGATCATAAGATCCAATGGCCGAGAGCCTTTGTCAACCAACAAACGTGCCTCCAAGGGATGTGTCGCTTCATGCTTATCCCTTTTCTCCAATTTTCTGCAACCTCTCCAGGTGCTCCAACTTCCTGGAGCTAACATCGTTCTCTTCCTTGACCAACTACCTTCCTTGCCCAACTTCTAATCCATCTGTTCCTCCTCACGTGCTTCTTCTAATCATCAGTTGAAACCACCACTCCACCATATGGAACCTCCCAACTTCGTCACATCAAAAACCTTCCTCCTCCCTCTGGTAACAACATTCACCCCTTGCATGAGAGGAACCCCAGCCATCTCAGCTTTCTGTGATAAAGATTGGATGAGTCAGTGAGTGAGAAAGGCACTTCTTATCTGGCAGGATCCAAGGCAAACGTACACCTTGTTGTAACATCTTTGATGTTTCCTCGGGCTTCAAGCTTCTCCAAGCTTGTCAAGCGACAACAAGAGCATCATTATGCTCCATTCCAGGCAGCATTTCATCTTCAATTGCATTCAACTTCATCTTCACATTTCCAGGTAAATTTATTGACTTTGTTTTCCTCTATTTTTCTCGATTTTCTACTTGCATTTTCACTCATAATATATACATCTCAAAGACCCTCATAGTTTCCTGTTGTTATCCTAATCTTCACATAATCATCATCTCCATCTCCCACTTCTCCACTGTGTTGTTCACACCCTCCACTTCTTCTCTCTACAAGAGAGTAGAACCCAAATTAGGGATTCTTCCTCCATCCATGTGCAACCCTTCATTCCGCCTACTAATCATCCCAAAAGATTCACATTTGCTTGGGCTTTTCCTTCTAACTCTATAAGACAATAATGATCAGAAAAAGTATGAGGCTCCATCAAGTCATTCTTCTTTGACGAGCTAGCATTGATCTGCCATCTAATCATCGCGGGCATCTTCGGAGGACATCATTAGCTTCGCGGAGCCTTTATGGAGGTTTAGTAGCCTTCAGATCACGAGGAGATGCACTGAAGAGAATTTGGGTCTTCATCGGAGCTCCTCTATATTGTCACCTCAGAAGGTGGAGAGGGAAGAACGCTTCACAATAGAAACTGTCGGATCTGATTCTCTAGATCAGATCTAACGACCTTCATTGACTCTGATCCTATATACGAAGCAATGCTTCAGTCCTATGGCTCGGAGCACCTGAGTCTATACCGAACTACATGAGAGTGCCACGTGCCCCCGAGCCATGTCTGAGCGTCGATTTGACCACGTGAAACACATGTGATTGTGGAAAAATTTGCACCTAAGCCCAAGGAACTCTTCAAAATTACAGATAAGTCCTTGCACTTTGGAAAATTTGCAAATCTCTCTAACGAGTTCTTGTAATTGCATATTATTCTATTTTGGACTTTGTTATATTAAAATAAACATGTTTCTTTTCATTTATGCCCCTACAATGTTCTAGAAATAACTTGTGAACCATAGCTCTGATTTTAATAAATTTGATGTCATTTGAAAGCGTGTTTCATGATCTTCAATATAATGTATTTAAATCACATTTTTATCTACATATCACGCATTGAATTTTAAAGCATTAACTTGGTCTATTCAGCCGACTTCATAAGTGAATTAAAATGTATCACTCATAGGTTGAATTGGCTCTTATTAACACTGAGTCATCATTAATTAATTTAATTTAAATCACAAGTATTTCTTTTATTTAATCAGGAGCATAATCTTGTGTTATTTGTCTTTGTGTTATTTGTCTCTCTGAGTACACTACATTATTGTTGTTCATATTAAATAGAGGCATAAAAAATAATTCGAAAAAAATGCATCCTTTTTGTGTGCCTTTGCATAGAGCTTGGCCTAGGACCTCAAAATCAATAAATTAATTTATTAGCATTTAAATCTGATTGAATAATTGCTTTCATCCATGTGTCTGATCTTAGACTTTCCCATGTATAAATTAAAGATGAGAACTCTTCAAGGAGATTTTCTCTCAATTATGTTGATTGTCATTTTGCCTATGCTACAACGAGAGCTATTTATTATAGCCATTTAATGATTCATCAGACGCCACCTTTGTCGAGGGCGCAACACATTATTTGATTATATTTAGTGTTGAATTTTTATTCTTGTGATTTTAAGCTTATTAGTTAATTTCTATATTGTTTTGTTATCTTATTGTTTCTACATTATATATGTTATTTGTAGTTATTTAGTTTTCTAGAATTATTCCGAGGATTAGTTTGACACTTTGGTTGTTTTGTGGTAGGGATCGTGGAGCCGACAGAGCTTGAAGGACCACGAAGGCTAAGAGATTGGAGCTACAACTGAAGAGACCGCAATGCAATTTTGACGCAGAAGATTTTTAGCTATATTAAATAACATTATTGTGTACTTTATTGTGTAGTAATTATTTTTTGTAATTTGTTTAGTAATTAATTTGTAATCAATTGTCTATTTACAACGGTTCTCGATTGAGTTCCCATGTATGTAAAAAAAGGCCTTTATTTATTTTTATTTGTGTGGTTGTGTCGAGAGTGATTCTTGACTTAAGTGGTGATCTAGGTTCAAGAGCTACGCTCCAAATAGACGGATCTTAGGTCATATTTGATTGATTTTTCGTAAGTTAGGACACACCACATAACTCATAAGATACACAATTCCAAATCTTAGGAGATTCATGAGACGCACTATGTTCTTTCTAGCCAAATTTAATTGGGTTCTTCATCGCTAATAGAACTATTGTTTAGGTGTGGCTTTTCCCGACTTGCATCATATAATGTAATCTTTACAAATTCACTATTGCATCCACATGGAGAGTGTTGGGAATCACTATAAGCATTCCTAATGATTGCATTCATCAGTATTTTCAGATGGCATTCCATTTTTCGCTTTCTCCCTCGATTTTCGCCAACTTCAGATTAAAGAAAAAAGGACTGTACGTTAGGCGATTTATTGTGGTCACCTAAATTTAAGTGATAACCAACATTAAAATTGGGACTGAATTATGCATGTCTATCAAAATAATTTGGAATAAAATCAACCTTGTATTACAGGCAACGAAACTTTATATGCAGGTACTTACCCCCAGATAGAGTGGGTGAGGACGGAACCCTAACGCTAGAGCCCAAAATCCTGGACTTCCACCCTAAGTCTCTAGCTTGGACTCTTACTGATTTTGAGCTGCAAGTGGTTGCCTCCGATCTTAGAAATACATTTTGGTTGTCTATGCCTATAAGTTCCTTTTGGGGTGTTTGAACCTAGCAGCCCATGAAGATCACTCCATTGATTGAGGGCTTATAGGACTTCAACTAGGTGTAGTAGGAGACTCCATGTGTGCATGTGATGAACCTCAAAATCGGCCCTTTAAAAGCGTGTAATTAGCACTTCAACATGTCGTAGCAGTCGGGCCAATTCGGGTCATCAAAAGACCACCTCATTTAAATATATGTCAATCAAAATGCGATGGTCGTAATTTTTTTACTTGGTAAGATACCAAGGTCGAACTCAGGGACACGAGCCTCTCTCGTATTAGTCAGATTTTAGTTCATCTAATTAAGCGTGGAGTTAAAGCATATAGGTCAAATTCATGCAAAAAGCAACATAACAATGCATTAAAATAAACAAACATGCATTTTTTGTTTATTTTATTTTTTATTATGCAAGTAAATACCATGAAATGCATCACAGATATGCCCTAGGTTAAAATGATGAGCCAACTAAACCACAAGTTAGTTTCAGATTTAAATGAAGCACTAACTTACTTGACATATATTGCAAGGTTAATCAAAAAGGCATAAAAGACACTCAAGTTGCTTAAAGAAATACATTGAGATCATAGTTTAGAACTAAAATCTAACATGCCATAAGAAAGATGACAAGAAGAGCTTCAAAATGAAACTGAAATCACCTAAAACGGAGTTACGGAGCTCAAGATATGCAAGAACAAAGATAAGGGCATAAATGAAAGAAAACATGAAATGATAACTACAAACAGGTCCCTGGGAGGGACTAAAATGTAATAAAAATAAAGAGCAAGTCCTTCCCTGTAAATAAACCAAACGCGCGGGGGCATTTTTGTAATTATTTAAACCCAAAAGGGTATGAGTGCAAAATGTCCCAGGCGCGCAGGTGCTGCACGTGCTATCAGGACCTGAATGCAAAATGGAGAAATTGGTGGGATGTCTATGCAATTTTCCCAGAAAAGCATGTGCGATGCACGTGCTATCCAGGCTCGGAAGGCAGGTCAGGCTCGGCAGAGGCTCGATGTAGCTTCAGCTTGGTTCGGGTGTCGTATCAGGCTCGGTCTACGGCACGGAGAAGGCTCGGTGATCCAAGCCTGTAGGGTCGAAGGGGAGGCTCGGTGTAGGCTCAAAGAATGCCACGTGGCCGAATGACGGCCATTGGATCGTGATGATCCAAGGGCTACTGGTGAAGGTGCTCCTGGGCGACGTGGCTGCTCGAAGGTCGTTAGATCAAGAGGATCCAACGGCTGCTGATGTCGATGGCGTGGCCTCATCTGGACCGTTGGATGGTCGCTGAGAGAAGACCATCCGATGGTCCCTGTGCTTTCTCCTCCACCGAAGGCTGGCGGCGGGTTCAGAGCTTCGGCGAAGGAGCTCCTCCTCCGCCACTCCTTCTTGATCACGACAGACCTCCCCGAATCTCCTTGGATTGACGTCGAGGAAGATGGGAGCTCGGGGAGGGTCCAGGAGCCTCTGGAGCGGTGCTTCGGAGCTCAGGTGATGACTGCAGAGTCGACGAAGCTGGATCCGACGAAGCTCCGACCATTGACGTCTCAAGGCTCTACATCGTTAATAATACAGCCAAAGCACAAGGGCGTGTGTGCGTGAATGAGACGTGAGCTCGGTGAGCGAAGAGCATGGGAGCTAGGATGCTCCTCCGCCGCGAGGGCGGAGGAGATAGGTCGGACATGGTCTTGGAAGCTGGAGGAAGAAGAGAATGATCTGAAGACATCACGTGAAGGGGGGAAGTGTGGCGGAGCTCGGAGGGGGGTTAATGGATGGTGAAGACGGCCAGAGAGACCTAATTAAATCGAAGAAATTGAATAAAAAGACAAAGGAGGAAGAGGAGAATTACCTGCTCAGATATGGCAGACGGTGGCTTGGGGTGGGGCTCGAATCGAGCCCCGGGTCGTCGCTGAACTCCGGCAGCGACTCGGAGCAGCTCGAGCGGGCTCAGCGGCATCGCAACACCGTCGGGATTGGCGGAGGGTCGACATCGTAGGAGCTCATCATCATCGCTCGATCCTCCGCCTCGCCCTGTCACAGGGAGACGGAATAGGGCTGGGCGATCCCTCGCATAAAGGTGGACCAAGGTATCGGAGAAGGGGGAGCGGCGTATTTGAAGGGTGAGTCGGCAGTTACTTTGGTGGAAGGCGTGGTTTCCGAGGAGATTATGGGATGACTTGATGGAGATCATGGAGAGTGAGGTAGCTCGCGAGGTCAAGGAATGAATGGGCTCGGTCATGGGGCAGTTGGCGAGTGGAGGTGGTGGCTGGTGAGGGCGAAAAAATGGAAAGGGCGGAAGGAGTGCGCGATATGGTGAACGTGGGGAAGAGGAACGCCTGGAGGAAGATGATGAAGCCCCGCCGTTAGATCTGGAGATCCAACGGCCTGGATCGAGGCGCTAAGGAGCGATCACGATTAAGTCTAAGGCGCTGGATCGAATGGACTACGAGCCGCAACGTGGCATGCTCTAGGATCGGCGCTTAAGGACGACACAGATGGGTCCAAGGACTTGATCGGACGATTGAAGAAAGAGGCAGGCGTGGAGAGCATGGAGCCGTTGGATCAGAGGTAGATCCAACTGCCCAGATCGCGGGCGGATAAGACAAAGAAGACGGGGCCACGTGGCTCACCCAGATCAGGCCACGTGGCCCAATCAGATTATTCAGACCTTCCAGTTAATTTTTGAAGGGCTAGATGGTCGAATTTGAGAAAACTCAAAACATGAAAGTTGTAGATCTTGATGAGATCTACAAGTTTCATGTTGACCAAAACTGGAGATGAGATCAACTGTAGCCTCCAAATATTTTTAAGGGTATTTCTAAGGCTAAAAATACCACGAATTTTTGTTTTGCCATTTTTTTTTGTGATTTTTAATTTATTAGAGACTTAGATAATTACAGAACATTAACTGGGTTTTATTGACAAATAGCTTAAGCAAGGGGGTTAATAAATGGAAATTGTGATGATGAAATCGGGTTTCATCACCCCCTATACTTAAACTATGCTCGTCCTCGAGCATCAAAGAGAATGACTAAGTTGGATTAACCCCCTTGTGCATGTGAGTTCAGGATCCAATCCGATAAAGTCGACTCAACTTTAGAGGTCCAAAACCCTAGAATTCAACTCAGCCTCAACCAAGAGGTACCCAATTCCTCCACTTCTCCAGACTCTCTCTGATGTACATATAATCTAAAGGATATGACATTTTAGTGTCGACTGCAATTCTGAGAGTAGAGTCAAATCGTCACCCAAAGTCTTGGTTCGAGAAAATATCGTAAGGACCCAATCCTCAATACTAGGGAATAAATCAAATCTTGCATTCAGTCCACCGTCTCTTTAGTTGTCAGACTTAGAAAATATAGATGGCAGGCCAGTAATGGAAGGCATGGGATTGTGTCATTTCTTCTCTCCCTCTCATTGGAACAAGGATTCTCTCTAGTGCCATTTACGCAACACATTTTTTTGGTATTGATCAGTGCGTCCGTCAAGATAAGTTGGAGCAGTCTACACTTGTTTTCCTGGGAATACACCGGGGTGTGTCTCTTTTGAGTACCTATCGTATCTTCTACACCCAGACTTGTAGCATTTACGATGCATAGCCCTTTTTTGGTGCAAGCCCGACTCCTGGTCCTAATAGCGGTGGTCCAAGTGGACACTTTAAAAAGTTTGGGAGCGCTCGCTTTTGGTGGAAGCTCTTTGATATTTGACTTTGTGGAATGAGAGCTTTTCTTTGAATTTCATTGACTTGTATAATTTGTGGCTAGCTCCACTGCTTTTACCAAGAGTTGGCGCACACTAATCAACATTTTTTTGTATTTTATTCACACCTTGGCACTTAGGTCAATATCAAGAGATTAGTATAAGAACCAAGTTCTCATACTGGCTAATATTGCTGACACTCAGGTTTCATGAAGCCTCCAAAGATTTTATCCCATCCTCGAGCATCATTAGATCAAATCCAAACTTTACTTCCTCATCCCAATTCCTCAAGTGAAAAATCAACTCATCTCATCAAAAACCGCAGTCGTGCATGTGATGTGCTGATCATATTCTTTTTGTCTGAGACTAAGCATGGAATATAGCATGCAAATCTAGAAACCTAGGGGAATGTGGACGACTAAGTCTATGACCCTGATGGCTAAGGCTGGTTAACCTAAAATCTCAAAGACCTCAAAAAGCTAAGTCTCCTCAATCGTTTCAGATCCTGGGTGAAAGTGTAAGTGTAGAGGATTAATCCAATTTCTTCATTAAAAAACAAGACACATTTTTTTTGAGAACTTAAAGAGATATTAGAACTGCCTAAACTCAATTGAGCATCTGCGATCCAATCATTATGGATGTAAGTACAGGCTGAAGCCCGTTGCTTGAGGACGGGGCCTTACGCGATATCCTCTAAACCATCCAATCTGCTAAGGGAGAACCCTCACTGAAATGCGGCTTACTTAATTGGGTTTAGTAGTCACCAATGACTCTTAAAGGGTTTTGGGTTTTTCTCATTTTTATGGATTTTAATAAAGGTTAAAACACAAGTTAAACTCAACTTTCCTTGAAAAGAGATGGAGAAATTTCAAAACCATGTCACACAAATAAAAAGTTTTTCAAAACATTTTCAAAAGATTTTTTCAAAACAAGGAAAAATCATTTTCGAAAATATTTTTATAAAAATAGCGTAACATAATATCGAAAAGCCATGAAATCATTTGAGTTCTCTTAGTCCAAAGAATTTTTTACCTTAGCCAAAAAGTTTTAATTTTTTCAAAATTTTCAGATTATAGCTAAAGTAAGTATACGGTATATACGGTATACCCCCTATACTTAAACTTTGCTATGTCCTCATAGCACTAGATGTTACAAGTACATAGGTCCATTTAAATATATAGGAATATACAGGAACTAAGAGGGGCTCCCCCTATACTTAGGTTAGAAATAACCTAAGTATAAAGGCAAGGAAAGGAGAGGAGAGAAAATCACGAGGACTTGGGCCCCCCTATACTTAGGCTGAGATTAGCCTAAGTATAAAGATGGAATTTGATTTTGGGAGGGACCCAAGGGGAACGAAAAAGAAGAAGGATGGATTTACAAGTGATCGGTTGAATCTACGGACATAGATGGAGTGACTAAGGTTCTAGGGTGTATCGAAACAATCATGGCTCAATCAAGCAAGCAAGACCCTCAGGTTCACCAACTCACACATGAAACCAACCAAGATTGGTTTATTATCTTGTCAGTTTTATTGGTGATAAAACATTCGAATTTTACGCGAAGAAAATGTGAAGTGAAAATCAAGGCTTACGCGCGGGTGTTGCTCTCCCAAAACCAAAGTTTTACTCCATTTGATGTTGACTTGCAATTAACAGTCCCGATTTTTTATTTAATGTTGTCACTGAATTAAGGTTAGCACAAAATCAAGCAATCATCGTCTACCGTTCATTCCATTTTCCATTAATCCTAGGTGATCAAGCTAGGAAAAAAATCAAGGAAAAGTCGCATATTCGATGAAAACCATCATCTAAGCTAAGCGAGAAATCATGCAGTGACTAAGCGAAAAAAATCGTGAAAACTTGGGCCGTTTTGAAAACCAAAACTCATGTATGCAAGTCGATCAAAAAGCCGCACTTAACATGCTTCTATTAGCGGGAAAATTTTCTCTTAATTTGGCTAAGTGAGGCGATGCTACGTGCGTCTTTGTTTAATAGTGTTTCCTACCTACGAGCAAGCACGTAAAAGATGGAGAAAATAAAATGAGCTCAAAGAGCCGCGTGCCTGGTCCTAGGTCAACACTCAAGTGGGATGATCCCCACACAACCACGATCGTTCGATTACATTTGCGAGTCTTTGATCGAAGACCGCTGTAAAAGACGAATTATTACAAGTTCATGCATGGAAATAAAAATGCAAGACATTTTTTTTCATTTTTCTCGACGTACTCCAAGCGGGTTTCTGCGGCTCCTCACAGCGGGTAGCAACCTGCTCTTCGCCTCCTTGAACCATCAAGGGCCCTTCCACAAAAACAATAGTTAGAGATCCATAGAGAAGAAAAATGTTACGATGCAAGACATATTGACAAAATGACCTATATAAAAGAAACACTACATTAAATAAACAAAAATCCAAAAATATAAGAAATGAGCCGTGTCCCCGGCAACGACGCCATTTGATGAGCCTCAAAATCGGCCCTTTAAAAGCGTGTAATTAGCACTTCAACATGTCGTAGCAGTCGGGCCAATTCGGGTCATCAAAAGACCACCTCATTTAAATATATGTCAATCAAAATGCGATGGTCATAATTTTTTTACTTGGTAAGATACCAAGGTCAAACTCAGGGACACAAGCCTCTCTCATATTAGTCGGATTTTAGTTAATCTAATTAAGCGTGGAGTTAAAGCATATAGGTCAAATTCATGCAAAAAGCAACATAACAATGCATTAAAATAAACAAACATGCATTTTTTGTTTATTTTATTTTTTATTATGCAAGTAAATACCATGAAATGCATCACAGATATGCCCTAGGTTAAAATGATGAGCCAACTAAACCACAAGTTAGTTTCAGATTTAAATGAAGCACTAACTCACTTGGCATATATTGTAAGGTTAATCAAAAAGGCATAAAAGACACTCAAGTTGTTTAATGAAATACATTAATATCATAGTGTTAGAACTAAAATCTAAGCATGCCATAAGAAAGATGACAAGAAGAGCTTCAAAATGAAACTGAAATCACCTAAAACGGAGTTACGGAGCTCAAGATATGCAAGAACAAAGACAAGGGCATAAATGAAAGAAAACATGAAATGCTAACTACAAACAGGTCCCTGGGAGGGACTAAAATGTAATAAAAATAAAGAGTGAGTCCTTGCTTGTAAATAAACCAAACGCGCAGGGGCATTTTTGCAATTATTTAAACCCGCAAGGGTATGAGTGCAAAATGTCCCAGGCATACATGTACTGCACGTGCTATCAGGACCTGAATGCAAAATGGAGAAATTGGCAGGATGTCTCTGCAATTTTCCCAGAAAAGCATGTGCGATGCACGTGCTATCCAGGCTCGGAAGGCAGGTCAGGCTCGGCAGAGGCTCGGTGTAGCTTCGGCTTGGTTCGGGTGTCGTATCAGGCTCGGTCTACGACGCGGAGAAGGCTCGGTGATCCAAGCCTGTAGGACCGGAGGGGAGGCTCGATGCTGGCTCAAAGAATGCCACGTGGCCGAATGACAGCAATTGGATCGTGATAATCCAAGGGCTACTGGTGAAGGTGCTCCCGGGCGACGTGGCTGCTCGATGGTCGTTGGATCAAGAGGATACAACGGCTGCTGATGTCGATGGCGTGGCCTCGTCTGGACCGTTGGATGTCGCTGAGAGACGACCATCCGACGGTCCCTGTGCTTTCTCCTCCACCGAAGGTTGGCGGCGGGTTCAGAGCTCCGGCGAAGGAGCTCCTCCTCCGCCACTCCTTGATCACGACAGACCTCCCCAGAGCTCCTTGGATTGACGTCGAGGAAGATGGGAGCTCGGGGAGGGTCCAGGAGCCTCTGGAGCGGTGCTTTGGAGCTCAGGTGATGACTGCAGAGTCGACGAAGCTAGATCCGACGAAGCTCCGACCATTGACGTCTCAAGGCTCTGCAGCGTTAATAATACAACCGAAGCACAAGGGCGCGTGTGTGTCAATGAGACGTGAGCTCGGTGAGCGAAGAACGTGGGAGCTCGGATGCTCCTCCGCCGCGAGGGCGGAGGAGATGGGTCGGACATGGTCTGGGAAGCTGGAGGAAGAAAAGAATGATCTGAAGACGTCGCGTGAAGGGGGGAAGTGTGGCGGAGCTCGGAGGGGGGTTAATGGAAGGTGAAGACGATCGGAGAGGCCTAATTAAATCGAAGAAATTGAATAAAAAGACAAAGGAGGAAGAGGAGACTTACCTGCTCAGATATGGCGGACAGGGGCTTGGGGTGGGGCTCGAATCGAGCCCCGGGTCGTCGCTGAACTCCGGCAGCGACTCGGAGCAGCTCGAGCGGGCTCAGCGGCACCACAACACCGCCGGGATTGGCGGAGGGTCGACATCGGAGGAGCTCATCGTCATCGCTCGATCCTCTGCCTCCCCCTGTCACAGGGAGACGGAAGAGGGCTGGGCGATCCCTCGCGTAAAGGTGGACCAAGGTATCCGATAAGGGGGGCGGCGTATTTGAAGGGCGAGTCGGCGGTTACTGTGGTGGAAGGCATGGTTTGTGAGGAGATTATGGGATGACTTGATGGAGATCATGGAGAGTGAGGTAGCTCGTGAGGTCAAGGAATGAATGGGCTCGGTTATGGTGCAGTTGGCGAGTGGAGGTGGTGGCTGGTGAGGGCGAAAAAATGGAAAGGGTGGAAGGCGTGCGCGATATGGTGAACGTGGGGAAGTGGAACACCTGGAGGAAGATGATGAAGCCCCGCCGTTGGATCTGGAGATCCAACGACCTGGATCGAGGCGCTAAGGAGCGATCGCGATTAAGTCTAAGGTGCTGGATCGAATGGACTACGAGTCGCCACGTGGCATGCTCTAGGATCGGCGCTTAAGGACGTCACAGATGGGTCCAAGGACTTGATCGAACAATTGAAGAAAGAGTCAGGCGTCGAGAGCATGGAGCCGTTGAATCAGAGGAAGATCCAACGGCGCAGATCGCGGGCGGATAAGACAAAGAAGTCCGGGCCACGTGGCTCACCCAGATCGGGCCACGTGGCCCAATCAGATTATTCAGACCTTCCAGTTATTTTTTGAAGGGCTAGATGGTCGAATTTGAGAAAACTCAAAACATGAAAGTTGTAGATCTTGATGAGATCTACAAGTTTCATGTTGACCATAACTGAAGATGAGATCAGCTGTAGCCTCGAAATATTTTTAAGGGTATTTCTAAGGCTAAAAATACCACGAATTTTTGTTTTGCCATTTTTTTGTGATTTTTAATTTATTAAAGACTCAGATAATTACAGAACATTAACTGGGTTTTATTGACAAATAGCTTAAGCAAGGGGGTTAATAAATGGAAATTGTGATGATGAAATCGGGTTTCATCAGCATGTATAAGATTCGTATTGAATCACCAATTTAAAATTTCCAAGATAAAAATGAGCCGAACTCTTACGGCTTTCACATGTTGAGTTGGTGAATATATTCAAAGGGGTTTGATTGCATTGTATTGTGTGAGTTGATTCGTCACATTTACGTGCACTGTAGTTACTAGGTTCCTTTCTTGAATTGAGCATGCTCTATTTCGTAACCTTTTAGAAATCAAAGATGGATAATTGCTGGATTTTTGTTCAGACTTCATGAACCTGTCACTGAACCATCCAAATATCACATCTTCTATGGTCCAACCACCTCTTTCTCATGGACCTCCCTGGATCTGAAATAATCCTTGTTTTGATCCGATGTATCATGATTCATTCTTAGGGAGCGGTTACATCCAAATTGATCCCTTTCTTTCTTCTCTTCTTACTGAGGAAGACCATTGCCTTGGTGAGATCAATTCGATTCACGATGTCTCCTAAGAAATTGATTGGAGAGGAGGAAGAGAGAGAAGACCCAATGCAAGTGGTATTGCCTAGGCTAGCAGCTTCTGAGCAGAATGCAGCATTAATAAGAGAGCAGATTGGCTAGTTGAATATGGGAATAGATGCACTCATGGATGTGGCATACAACACTGGGTAATAATAAATGACCAAATGGTTGAGTCCAATCGATCCCGAAGTATAATATGAGTCAAAGTCACAGCTTTTGAGATTGTTACTTCCCTTTCACGAGAATGCCCATGAAGAACCATACACTTTCCTTAAGGACTTTGAGCTAGTCTGTTCTAACCTTAGGCATACTAGGGTTAGCCAAGACTACATAAGATTCAAATTCCTTTCTTCTACCTTAAAGGATAAGGTGGATTACTGGATCAAGAACCCAGGGTAGTTATAACTACCTATGTTAAGTTCAAGGAGATCTTTTTGAAGAAGTTGTACCCTTTGAGTAAAACTAACCTGATTGATGAATATGTGATTCATCACTCTAGAAGTTGAAAATAGAGCTTTGTTCCTGAGTAATTAACTGTATTTCTCCATTAATTTTACATTATACTCATTCATTCATTTTGAATTAATGCTTTCATTTTAGCATGCATATTTGCATTAAGTAAGAAGCCAAATTCTCTTGTAAATATCACCTCTATATTTACCATATTTTCACTATTTTTTATCTGTTTTTCACTAACTCAGAATTGAATAAAATCAACTCTATAGTGTATATATTACTAACACTAATAAAGGAAAAATGTCAAAAACATACTAACTTGTATAATTGACCAATAAAACCCTAACCCTAGTTTGAGACTAAGAGCCTTAAAATGTGAGCATGTCTCTCATACAGTCTTCTATGGACCCCTGCTCACTTTTAAATTATTGTATGTTCGATTACCTTTAAAACAAGACCAAATTCAAAAGAAACAGAGTCCGTATGTGAAACTTGGGTTTTGGGACCCTCATTGTATATTGTACATATGTCCCTGATTATTTTTTTATTTTGTTTCATTTTATTTTCTTAATATTTTAAAAAATCCAAAAAAAAGATTAAGTTCTAACTATTTGTTTTATATTTTATCTATATTTTATTTTGATTTTTATATTATTAAAAATAATAAAAAATGACAAAATACAAAAATATGATATTATATATAGGATACCCCAAAAATACTTTTTTGTATAGATGCTTTATTTTGTTTTTTGATCCGTCACAAAAGTTGTAGATCTCGTTAAGACGAACTTTTATGTTGATCACTTTTTTTTTAAATTTTGATTTTTCTGAGAGCGACACGTGTCAACTCATGGAACAACCATGTGTCACCCCCTTTTATTTTATTATAATTTTACTTTTTTTAATTATTTTTATTTTTCTTTTCTTTTTATCTTTATTTACTTGCTTGTTTATATTAATTATTATTATTATGTATTTTATCTTATTTATTTATTTTCTTATTATTTTAATTATTATTTATTCATTTATTTTATTTATTATTATTTAATATTAAATTTAATTTTTCCCTTGCCATGTGGCCGCGACCCCACATGCCACTCGCTTTACCGACGGTGCGCAACCGCCCGCTTGCCTCCCACATTCTCTCTACACCCCACGATCTCCTCTCCCTCTACGCGCAACCGCACCCCACCCCCGCAACGCGTGATCTTACCTTCCCTCTCTTCCCTCTTGCCCAACCACCTCCTTAATTTCCACCAAACACCGTGACCTGATCCTCCTCTCTCTCCTCCTATCTACTCGTGCTTGCAACTGTCGCATCTCTCTCTGCCTCATGTGACGATTGGCCCAACTTCTCGCACGACCGCATGCTCGCCAACATACCCAACATCCTGCCTCATGACCCACGACTGGCATCTCCTCCACGACTCATGTGCGACCCAACCACCTTCAAAAGTGGCTCGACCACTCTAGTAGACGTCATCTACCAATACGGGGCCGTAAGCGAGCTCTGGAGCGAGCGTCTGAGGTGATAGTGAATGCCATCCATCTGAGCGACGATCTACTCGTGCCCCGGAGAGATCCATGGCCTTCCAAATCTTGCCACATCCACTTCTAGAAGCTGCTCGAGCTCCTTCGTTGTCGTGAAGTTGAGCGAAGACCTCAGTAGAGCCTCTGCTCTGGCCACACCCCAGACACTTCCTCCTAACTCTCAGCTATATCTCTCTAATCTCTTTCTCTTTCCCCCTGCATTTCTTCCTCCTCTTAATTAATTCTTTTTCATCTCTCGATTCGACCTCCGATCAAATTCCAGAGCGATACAAATGACCTTCTCCTCTAATTCTCCCCCCTTCACTTCATGTTCTATCTCCCACATCCCCTATCCATCTCCGACCTCGCAAAATTCAAAGTTCATGCTCCTCTCCTCCACCTGCTAAAGGAGCACCGACCTCCTCCACCTCCGTCATCACCCTTCTTTCATACTGAAGGTCTTCGTAGTCATTCACATACCATCATCCATTAGTCAAGCTATAGATCGAGCTCCATCTCTTCCACTTGAAGAAGAATCCATAAATCAATAGCATAGGAGCCGTGTCGTCGATCACCTGGAGCAACATGCACCGCATCGCCCTCCGACCCCTCGACCTTCGTGTAGGAGCTACATCACCACCAACGAGCGACCCTTTGCCCTCACCATTGACTCTAGATCGGCTGCCACTGCCCAGTCGCCACCTCCTTGCAGTACATCACCGCCTCCCGCTTCATCTTCGTGCTGCCGCTGCATCGCCACTGAGTTCACCTTCGTTTAGGAGCAGCCTCCTTGGCCCACACCTCTATGCGAAGCACCCGCCTCGCCCCACTCCTCTGGACGTCCTCCGTCGAAGTTCACCTCTAGCAGTCGCACCATCACCCGCGTGACCGCCTCGACTTTGTAGATCAGTCGTGGCCGAGCCCCTCAGCACCGACTCTCATCTGCACATCATCCACCGCCTTAAGCCGCTCTGACGCACCTTCACCTCGCCTGCCTCGATCAGAGCTGCTCCTCCATAGAAGCGCCTAAGGCCGACCCCTCGGGCCACATGTCCCCTCGTCCTACGAGCGACCACTCAAGTAACTCTCCCCCTCACATGTGTTGCACATGAGGCGAGCAGGACAATTACGCATGTACCCTCGTGCTATAAGCAACTAACGCATGCATTCGCCAGCTAAAGATCATGCGGATGGCACGCGCTACTGGGACTTTTGCAACATCCCCCCTTCCCCCTGCCCCCGCCCCGAGTCTAGGTAATTGCATCTGAATCCCTTCATGCATATTTCTTTTAATCATTTTACTTTCTATATTTGCATTTATACACCTACATATGTCTTGTAACTTGAACATCATTCTCATATCAATTTTCATTTTTACAAATGGCATCTTGTAGAACACTTCATGCTTGATCATTATGGATGTTGAATATATTTTTGTGAACAATGATTAGTTAATTAAGATTATTTTGGTGAAATGTTACATATTTTACCCAATTCATGGTCTTAAATTCATATTTAATAAAAGCTTACTCCAAAAAATGTGAAAAATCAACAATGATGAGTCTAGATGTGTTTTAATTACTGTCCAAATTTCATCAGAAATGGACGCGTCTTGTGCCTAGAATAAATCTTGATTGATTTCTATCATTGATTTTTTAATAAATCCACTAAAATTATTTTTGAGTACTTTAACTCTCCTAGATTTATTATTAAAATACCTTTTTGAGATAAATCATTCACTTGATAAATTGATTTTATAGATTAATTAGGAATTAAACACTTACAGTCACTCTGTTTCCATTAAAAATTCATAAAAATTATACAATGTCAAAAAATACTAAAAAATTATTGTAGCTTCATTTCATCGTGTTTCATTTCAAGTAGAAATTTCATTAATTTTGCATTCTGTTTGCCTGACAAAAAGCATAGAAACCCCTAAAAAGTTTATATTTTTCATTGTTGCATTTTAACCCAAAAGTTCCAATAAAATACTTTCACATTCACCATTGGATTAGGTTTCCAGAAAAAATATAACTTGGATAAATTGGATTAATTTCACATAAAAATTAATTTAGCTAAGTTTGATTTCTTAATAACCTAGTTCAATAGCATTTTTTGCATGTGCATTTTTATTGCATAAAAAATTAAAAAAATGCCTTGATGAAAACCTAGCTTTTAGATTTTGACCACTCGCTTTTAATTGGATAATTAATTTTAGCAGTTTTTTTATTGATCTGTTAATTGCTCGACTACAATAATTAGACAACATTTACAAGGGTAATTCTCGGGTTCATCAGATGGCATCGTTGCTGGGGAGACATGCCTTAGGTTGATTTTTTTAGAAAATATAGATATTAGGGTTTCCACCCCGGGTAGTTCGACTCTCGATTTTTCTTGTGTATATTTCTCTGTTTATTTTTTTGCATTATTTTATTATATTTTATTTTATTGAGTCTATCTCTCTGATCATCATCTTATTTTTTGTGCGAGGGACCCGATGCGAAAGAGCGACTGCTTAGGTGGTCGAGCAACTCAAGAGCATTGGAGGCCGGCTTTTTCTTATGATAAGCCAACTAAAAGATCCGCATTCAATTTAAGATCGAGTCAGGTCGTGAGAGATTGTAGAGTCCTTAGTAATTTATTTTCTATATTTATTTTATTTTTGTAAAATCTGTCATAATTAGGTAATTGCATATTTCCAACAGATTTTGTTTGTGATCTCGCGTGTATACCCGGACTTGGACTTTCGCTTGTGCTTGTTGAGACCTGTTTCACTCTCCAGTGAGGGTGGGGCTCAAATTGAGTGATAAAATTCGGATTGGCACATGGTAATGTAATATCAAATTTGTATGTGCCCTATAGTTTAGGCCACTCATCTTAAAAGTTTCACACATTTTCAAGATTCATAATGAGACGCACATAAACACATACTACTTAGCCAAATTGAACTAATTATCCTGCTAATATTATATTACTTAGGTGCGGTTTTCTCAATCTGCATGCATTTAGTGTAAATTTAAAAATTCAGTTTTGCGTAACACATGGAAAGTGCTGGGAGTCTATGTAAGTATGCCATCTTCTGAGCACGCATCACTGTTTCATGTTTGCATTCTGGTTTCTGATTGCTCCCTTTTTTACACCTTTGGATTAAAAAGGAAATTGGGACTAAATGGTAGATGTTATTTATTGTGCTCAGATTAATTTTTCAAGTGACAACCTAACTCTAAACTTGGGACTGAATTGAGCAGATTAATTAAACAAAAATTGGAATAAAAAGAACGTTGTTTTATGGGGGTATAAAGCCCTCATCTGACTTGCATGTACTTACCTTTGGACAAGAGTGGGCAAGGACGTAGCCCCTAAGGATAGAGCCAAAATATCTGGACTTGTGCCCCTAAGCGCTTGGACCCACTCTTAGGGTCATGTTATTGCTGCAAGCACTTGCCTCCGACTCTTAGAAGTAGTTTTGCTAAGTTGGTGTGTCCCACCAGCTTGAACATGAACTACCTTAGGTGACTGCACCTATGAGTAATGTATTAAAAGATTGTTTTACCACCAACTAAAATAGACAAGATAAATTGGTTGAACTCTTACATCTCTCACGTGTGAAATTGGTGAACTTTCCAAAGAGGTTTGCATTGCGTTTGTATTGTGTGAGTATTCCCTGCACATTCAAGTGCATCGTAGAACTAGAACCTCATTGAATATCGTGTTCTAAATGGTTCTTTTGACATTGAAGTTGATTGATTGGGGGATATTTATTCGGACTCCGTGAATCTCTCGTTGAACCCTCCAATAAGTACATCTTCAAAGGTCCATTTCTATCCTAGACCAACTTGGACTCATGACCCTCTTGAGTTCAAGATCACTCACTCTCAGGATGGTCACTCACAAATCATTCCCTTTCTCTCCTCCTACCTCATTGAGGAAGACCTTCACCTCGGTGAGAATATCTTGATTCCAAAATCCTCTTCTAATGAAGATCACATTGTTGACACATGTCCCAAAGAATATTCAAGCAAAATGCCTCCGAAAAAGAACAAAGAGGAAGAAGAACACCCTAAGGACCCCATGAGGATGATACTAGCCATATTAGCTGCATTTGAGCAGCAACATGCCTTACTCCGAGCTCAGTTAGGACAACTCAATGTTGGGGTTGAACTACCAATGGATGCAACGTACAACCCTAGACAGTATAGAATTCGTAATTATTTGAGTCCGGCTGAACTTGAAGTTGATTTTGAGTTGAAGCTGCGATTTCTAAACTTGTTGCCGTACTTTGATGGGGATGCTTCTGAGGAGCCATATGCATTCCTAAGGAACTTCAAGCTCGTCTGCTCTAACCTTAGACATCCTAATGTTAGCCAGGATTATATTTGGCTCACAACCCTTGCCTTGAGTGGCAAAGCCGACTACTGGGTGAAGAATCTTGGAATTACAGTCAACACCTATGCTGAGTTCAATGACCATTTTCTGAAGAAGTTCTACCCCCTTAGTAGGACTAACATGATGAGGACACACATCACTAGCTTTTCCCAACACTCCCATGAAGTTTATTGTGATGATTTGGAGAGATATAAGGACATCATGCAGAAATGTCCTTGTCATGGTCTTGATGACAACATCTTGGTCTAGTCATTCTTCACCGGTCTCAACCCTAAGATGTAGGGTTTACTGAGCGTTGCCTGTGGAGGCAGCTACATGTCATGTGGAGTGGATACCGTCTGGAGGGTATTTGAGCAGATGGCTGAAACTAGCTGCTCATAGACTGTTAGTAGGGAGTATGCATAGTCCCCCAGTTCACTCTCATCTGGACCGAGAATGTTAACTGTAGTCAATCTCTCTCAGGATGTGATCCCTAGCATGGGGCTCCTTGCGGACAATCTTACAGTAGTGAGAGGATTGACCGAAGAATTGATGAGTTAGACATGTCTCCAAGATTCCCAGACAGATGGAGGAGTTGGTTGAGAAGGTATCTAAGATAAAGATACATGTCGTGATTGTACTCGTTGCTCCCGTATACTGAGTTCACCATGTTCAAGAGCAACCGGTGTTAGGGCAACCCCAACCGTGGGAGCAGGACCAGTCCTACACCCATTCTTTCTAGCAGCAGTCTCCACCTGTGAAAATAGTTCCGGAGGTGCCTCCACTAGTTTGGGAGGTGAATGGAGTATGGTATAATCAGGACCCTGCCAGACAGGGAAGTACGGGGGACCGACGGGCTTACCAACGTCCCCCGACCTTTCACAATACCGCATTTACCTTCGCACCACCTCCTTCACAACAGAGCCCTAGATTTCATCCACCCCAACAACAATAGCGACAACAGTACCAACAGTATGGTCGATAGGGCCAACACCAGGCGAGCCAGTAGGGCTCGTAGTTTCAGCCACCCCAGCACTAGCAGCAACATCAATAGAGGCAATACCCTGGCCAGCAGGGCCAGTCTTCCCCTTCTTTTCTTAGTCTTTTCCACTTCCTTCTTTGTCTGGTCCCATGTACTCACAGTTTTAGCAGATACTCGACACACTTCATTCCTACCAGAATGAAATTTACGACTTACAAGTGGATGTCAACCGCTTGCCCAGATGGAGAGATGAGCAGTCTGCACCCTCTACCTCAATCCCGACCCAATTTCAGGCTAACCCCAATAGCCCGAACCGATCTAGTTCTCAGCAGAACCTTAGTCAGATACATTATTCAACATCTCTTAGATCTGAACATGAAATTATTTCATGTGATGAGGCTAACCATATGTCACTCAGGAGCAGAAGGACCGTGACCGTACCTGATCGAGCAAGGGACACGAGGAGGGTATTCTATGAAGCTCTACCTTAGGAGTCTTCAGAGGACGAGGAGGAGAGGTATCATGTTCAGGGCCCCATCAGTACCATCTGAGGATCTTTTCTCAGGGAGCCGAGAAGAGAAGGAGAGTGCAATTGCAACATCAACGACATGGATGAGGACCTTGCACCTCCGGTTGTGGCAGATACCACTGCAGCTTCTTTTCCACAACCAATAGTAGATAGTTTTGATTTTGATCCCTTGTTGCATCAAAAAGATTCATGTATGAAGAACTTTGTTTCTGTTAATTCAAAGAATGATCTTTCAGTTCATGATTCAGATTCTTCATCTTATGTTTCCCTTGCTTCCATCCCTTTTCCCCAATCTCTTACGGGAGGAAAGCACATCAAAAGACTCAGAAAGATAACCTGATATGGCACGGTTTTGTAAAAAGAATACTACAGTTAAGGTTCCATTTGATGAGTATGTGGCTAATCATCGTGCATTCCAAAAATATTTAAAGTTGAGATTCACACCTACTAGGGTTAGCAAGAAGATATTAAACCAATATGTTAAGACTCATGTCTTTTTAGTAGCCATAACATATTGTCTCAAGAATCAACAACTACCAAGGAAAAAGAGAGACATGGGTGCTCACTGCGTGGAGAGTCGTATCGATGACATTGCATTTGCACGCACTCTCTTAGATAATGGTTCTTCAATCAACTTACTTCCCTTAGCATTATATCAAAAATTGGAGTTGGGACCACTTCGCATATCCAGAGCTTTACTACAATTCGCAGATCATTCAATGAAAAGACCTAAGGGAGAAGTGAAGAATGTCGTTATCTCTATTGAGGGACAGGACTATCAGGTTGACTTCACGGTCTTAGATATGGAGACCTCAATCATTGGAGAGAATCTCAGATCATTCTCAGGCGGCCCTTCCTTAGGACCGGCGCAAC
Source organism: Ottelia alismoides (assembly GCA_037367405.1). Classification (NCBI taxonomy): domain Eukaryota; kingdom Viridiplantae; phylum Streptophyta; class Magnoliopsida; order Alismatales; family Hydrocharitaceae; genus Ottelia; species Ottelia alismoides. Next base: position 165,686 of record JAZKJV010011479.1, read on the forward strand.
TTTTGACTATGGTACAAGAATGACAAAGTTTTGTTCTCCAGACAAAGAGGTGAACCTTGAGATGAAGCACACAAAATGACAGCGACCTGATTTAGAGAGTAGTACAATGTACTCATCTTCAGAGGTAGATTACATAATGATTAGTACCGTTGGGATTTGGAGACAAGTTTCCTCATGATAGAGCGAGACACATACATAGTGCATGATATAGTTTCCAGGTGTTGCCTAATATTGTGAGAGATGCATCTACCTATTCCCATGATGATGTAGAGATCCATCAGGATCTGTCAGTTCCATCCCCTTCAGAATAACCATGGGACATACATGATGAGTCAGACGTGACTTTGGCTGAACTATAATGTTTCTTTGGCGATCTGACTCCTGATAGTTCTGAGTGGGTGGCGAGTGCTACACAGTTAGGCCCACATTCATGTAGCATGCAAACAGATTCATATTCAGTTTAGCCAGATTTGCATGATGATACTACATTGCCAGACTGAAATCACTGCCTCCTACACTCAAGTACGTCTTTCTTGGGGGACCCGAAGAGATATATCCTGCTATCATTAGTGTGGACTTGACTTTAGAATAGAAGTCTAGGTTGTTAGAGGTCTTAGAGAGGAGCCACAAAGAAATAGACTGGACAATGTCATATCTTGTGGGTGTCAATCCCGTTCTCTGCTCGCACCACATTTTTACCGAGGATAATGTGATATCTTCCTGTGAGTTCCAAAGGAGACTTAAACCCAATCTACGAGATGCAGTGAAGAATGAGATTGAGAAATGGTGCAAAGCAGGGTTTATATACCCTATTTCCGACTCCAAGTGGGTGGCCATGCTTCATGTTATCCTAAAGAAGTCAGGAACTCAGATGGTCATCAACGAGGAGGGGGTAGATATCATGACACGAGTACCCACGTCATGGTGCGTTTGTATCGACTACAGGTGCCTGAATGCCACGACCAAGAAAGACCACTTTCTCTTGCCATTCATTGATTAGATCTTGGAAAGACTCACTGGGAAAGCATTCTTCTATTTTCTTGACGGGTACTCAGGCTACAACCAGGTAGCTATAGCCCATGGGGACCAAGAAAAGATTACAATCACACGTCCCTTTAACACTTATGCATTCACGTGCATGCCACTCGGGCTCAGCAATACCCCATGCACTTTTCAACGCTGCATGATCGTCGTATTTGCCGATATGGTGGGAGATTTCTTGGAAGTGTTCAGGGATGACTTCTCGGTGCATGATGATTCCTTTGATACATGCTTAGCACACTTGGAACAAGTCCTCAGGTTGTGTAGATAGGTGAATCTGGTACTCTCCTGGGAGAAGAGTCACTTTATGGTGACAGATGGTATTGTGTTGGGGCATGTTATCTCCAAAAGGGGAATGGAGGTTGACCCTGCCAAGGTGGAGGTGATCAAGAAACTCGATCCACCTACCGACGTAAAGTCAGTGAGGTCATTTCTAGGTCATGTTGGATTCTACAGGAGATTCATTCAGGATTTTTCAAAGATTGTCCGTCCACTGTCTGAGCTCTTAGGGAAAGACATGGAGTTTGTTGTAAATTGCAAGTGTTTGGAGGTCTTTGAGCTCTTGAATATGAAGATATGTGCCTCGCCTATCCTATAACTCCTGACTGGTCTCTCTCCTTTGAGATCATGACTGACGCTTCATATTTCACTATAGGAGCCATGTTAGGACAACGGCGAGCGGGGATCCCATTTGTGATCCACTACGTGAGCAAAGTATTAGACCATACACAGAAGAACTACACCGTGACTGAAAAGGAAATGCTCATTGTAGTATGGGCCCTCGAGAAGTTCAGGTCGCATATTTTGGGCTCTAAGGTGACAATCTACACTGGTCACACAACCATTCGATACTTAATGGAAAACAAGGATGCGAAAGTGCGTCTTCTTAGGTAGATTTTTCTCCTCCAGGAGTTTTATTTGGAGATAAAAGATAAACCTGGAGTTAATAATGTTGTGGCTGATCACCTCTCTTGGATTGAGCTCAAGGATTCTCCTGATTTCGAGCATATTAGAGAGACCTTCTCAAATGAGCCAATTTGTGCTATTGAGTTACTCCTATGGCATGCCAACATGGTGAACTTTCTTGTCTCCAGGCAAGTTCTCCAAGGTTGGACTAGGAGCAACACTGATCGATTGAAGTCGGATTCGAGGAAATACCACTAGGATGATCTGTTCCTTTTCTTTGAAGGGTCGGATTGTGTTTGGAGAAGGTGTATTCCTCAGGAGGAATGCTAGAGTGTCCTCACTTATTGTCATTCTCTTGAGGATGGAGGACACCGTTCGGGGAAGACAACTACTCACAAGGTACTCCAATGTGGATTGTACTGACCGACCCTGTTTAGAGGTGTTATTGATTTTGTACGGTCGTGCCCAATTTCTCAGAGGATGGGAGGGATCGTTACGCAGAGAGATGAGATGCCCATACAGTTGGTGATCATTTGTGATGTTTTTGATGCATGGGGCATATATTTCATTGGTCTTATTCCCAACCACTAAGGACATGAGTACATCTTGTTGGCCGTTGAATATTTGTTTAGGTGGGTGGAGGCTATCCCAACCCGAACCGCAGACATCAAGACTGTCTGTAAGTTTGTAAGAGACCATATTATTGCCAGGTTTGGGGTACCAAAAGTTTTGATTTCTTATGGGGGTAGACACTTTGTGAAGCGAGATGTGAGATCTTTAGCTAAGGACTATGGATTTGAGCACAGAGTTACTAGTCCTTACCACCCACATTCTAATGGAATGACAAAGGTTTCAAACTGAGAGGTGTCGAGTATTTTGCAGAAGTTGGTTCATCCCGATAGGAAGAACCAATCCTAGCTCTTGGACTAAGTTCTGTGGATCTATAGAACAACCTACAAGGCACCTTTGGGCACTTCATCATTTAGAATGATCTACCACAAGCCATGTCATTTGCCCGCTAAGTTGATTCACAAATCCGAATGGGCAATTAAACAGATTAATTGGAGTTATCTCCTAGGGAAGCTTTGGCGTGACTTGAACTTGAACGAGCTCGTGGAAATCCGAAATAGTGCATATGATAACAACTTGATTTATAAGGATAAAGTGAATAAATGGCATGATCAACACATTAGGTGCTAAGACTTTATCCCTAGGAAAAAGGTAGGTTGTTAAATGACAGGTTGAAGATGTTCCACGGCAAACTCAAATCTAAGTAGACGGGTCCCTTTGTTGTTAAGAAAGTGCACCTGAATGGAAGTGTAGATATAGCTGATCTCACAGATGGTACACAAACCCATGTGGTGAATGGACAAATGTTGAAGCACTTTGTAGATTCTAAGGAGCAGTTAGTCCAAGTTGAGGTCATCAACTTCATGCAGAATGAGCACCGAGCAGATACATCATATTACTCTTTATGAAGATGCATCATCTAGATTCAACGACTTAGAAGATTCATTCACTCTTGTACATATGATCTATTCATTCTTTTAGAGCTTAGGTTCCTTCTTTTGAAGACACTACCTCCGTATTTTGGCTATTCAAAGTCTAAGTATATGGGGAACCCCTGCTCTTGCCTGTATAGTCACTTTCTCTCTCTCTCTCTCTCTATATATATATATATATATATGTATATATTCTATAGATCTCATCGGTTCTCACACTTACTCTTGTCCTATACTTAGGCTAACTAGAGCCTAAGTATAGGGGGACCAATGCCCGCCAAGTGTATACACTCATCCATTTCTCCTCTTGACCTCGTATGCCCCATTTTTGCTCTTCTTCTACATTTAGGCTAACCAGAGCCTAAGTATAGGGGGGAGGATCGACTTCTATACTTTTTGTTATTTTAACTCACCAATGTTTTAGCACGAGCTATGTCTTTTCCTCGCTTCTTATGATCTAAGGACATAACACATGCTAAGTATAGGGGAGCTGTATATATTACATATATACTTTATCCATAGCTCGTACTTTTGCGCATTTTTGTATATATATTATGCAATAATTACCTGGTGGGTAAAATTGAAAAAAAAATCTTTTTCTAAAGTACATGTATACTTGTATATATGTATATTGTATACAAGTTGTATATAATCTGTATAATACTTGTATACTTTTGTAAAATTTTAGTAAAATATGAGGTATACCAAAAAAACCTTTTGAACAAAAAGGATTCTTATTTACTCTTGCATATCATCATTACATTCAAAAAAATCATCAATCATCTTGCACTTCATTCATCTACATTGCATGTCATCTTCATTTCATTTGCATATCTAGCATATGCAAAGTGAAAATTTAGTGGGTTCTGAACTAGGTTATGAATAGGAGTTGAAGATGGATTTGATTTGACCTTAATCTACATAAATTCAAAGGAACCTTATAGGAGCTAGAGTTAAGATTTTTCAGGTGGAGTGACTTAATTCTTTGAGTCCAAAAGACTATTTTCACATGTCATCTTGATTGGTCTAAGTAGAAGATTTCATACATATGCACGATTCTTTTAGACAGTGACCCAACTTGGACAAGCACCATGCATGTAGCTCTTCATTGATGAGGTGGTCAGGAGGTAGAATACTTTAGCTTGGAGTATCACACGGGTAGAAACATCCATCCTCATCTAGGGAGGATAGTGCATCTCAACCTAGTCTAGTGGCATAGACGTCTAACGACGAGATGTTGTGGGTTGCAATAAATCTACAAAAGAGGGATAGTCTACGTCTCAAGAAGAAAATTTTCTTATGTACATGTTGCACTTGTATAGAACAACAACAACAAAAAAGAAAATCTCCAAAAAAAGATAGACGGGCAATAAGTTATATATATATATCCCGTCAGAGAAAAATATGAATAAGCAAGGCATATGCTTCGAAGTCTAATACCATGGAAACCTGCAGCTGGAGACTTGGCTACATTGGTCAAGCTCCACGGATATGTGACTACACTGGTCATAATCTATTCTCTTCTCTACCCCTTTTCTTGAGCTAGTTGCACTTGAACTTTGAAGGGAATATTTCGCTCCTCGAGGAAAGAGTTGCTAGACCGAGGAACCAGAGTTACCTTATTAGAGGAGGCTGTTTCTTTGTCACTTCTGATGTGGAGGCCTATATTTCACTTGCGCAGCACAAGTGAGATTCATAGTCATCAGAATTTTCATATGACGATTTGTTCTGACCTGACTATTGAGGTGACTTGGATAGATACTTGTGGAACTTAAAGGTTGTTAGGTCTTAAATTCAATTCCCAATACGGTTCCGCCACATCATTAATTCAAAGGTTGAGTTGAGCTCCATTTTTCATCTTTTGTTCATGACATTGGTATGGAACCCAAAATTATTTCACTTTTTGCATTTCATTTTAGTTGCTCGGGGAAAAGCATGGTTTTAGTATAGGGGGTTGATGAATATGCGATTTTTCTCTCTAAAAGTTGAAAATAGAGATTTGTTCCTGAGTAATTAGCTGCATTTCTCCATTTATTTTGCACTATTCTCATTCATGCATTTAGAATTCATATATGCATTCTAGCATGCATATTTGCATTACGTAAGAAGCCAAATTCACTTGTAAACATCGTTTGTATATTTACCATATTTTCACTATTTTTTATCTATTTTTCAATAACTCAAAATTGAATAAAAATAACTATATAGAGTATATATTACTAACACTAATAAAGGGAAAATGTCAAAAAATACTAACTTGTAAAATTGACCAATAAAACCCTAACCCTAGTTTGAGATTAAGAGCCTTAAAATGTAAATATCTCTCTCATACAGTCTTCTATTGACCCCAACTCACTTTCGAATTATTGTATGTTCATTTACCTTCAAAACAAGACCAAATTCAGAAGAATCGGAATCTGTATGTGAAACGTTGGTTTTAGGCCCCTCCTTGTATATTGTACACATGTCCCTTTTATTTATTTTTTTTTTATTTTCTTAATTATTAAAAAAAGCAAAAAGTAGATTAAGTTTTAAATATTTATTTTATATTTTATCTATATTTTATTTTGATTTTTATCTTATTTAAAAACGATAAAAAATGACAAACACAAAAAATGCGGTATTTTATATCTATAGGATACCTCCAAAAAATCATCAATCATTTTGATTGGTCTAAGTAGAAGAGTTCATACACATGCATGATTCTTTTAGACAGTGACCCAACTTGGACAAGCACCATGCACGTAGCTCATCATTGATGATGTGATGAGGAGGTAGAATCCTTTGTCTTGGAGTAGCACACTGGTGGAAACATCCGTCCTCCTCTTGGAAGGGTAGTGCATCTCAACCTATTCTAGTGGTGTCGACGTCTAACGACGGGATGCTTTGGGTTGTAATAAAGCTGCAAAAGAGATAGTCTACTAGATCAAGAAGAAAAACTCCTTATATACATGCTTCACTTTTGTATAGAACAACAAAAAAAGAAAATATCCAAAAAAAGTTAGACGGGCAATAAGTTAAATAAATAAATAAATAAATATCTATATCTCGTCAGAGAAAAATGTGAATAAGCAAGGCATATGCTTCAAAGTCTCATACCATGGAAGCCTACAACTGGAGACTTCGCTACTTTGGTCAAGCTCAACAGATATGTGACTACACTGGTCACAATCCATTCTCTTCTCTACCCTCTCTTCTTGAGCTGGTTGTACTTGAACTTAGAAGGGAATACCCCCTCCTCGAGTAAAGAGTTGCTAGACTGGGGAATCAGAGTTACCTTGTTAGAGGAGGCTATTTCTTTATCATTTCTGATGTGGAGGGTTATATTTCACTTATACAATACAAGTGAGAATCATAGTCATCAGAGTTTACGTATGAGGATTTGTTCTGACGTGACTGTTGAGGCGACTTGAATAGAGACTTGTCGAACTTAAAGGTTGTTAGGTCTTAAAATCAATTCCCAATAAGGTTCCGCCACCTCATTAATCCAAAGGTCAAGTCGAGCTCCATTTACACCTTTTGTTCATGACCTTGATACAGATCCCAAAATCTTTTCACTTTTTGCATTTCATTTTAGTTGTTAGGGGACGAGCAAGGTTTAAGTATAGGGGGGTTGATGAATATGTGATTAGTCACTCTAAAAGTTGAAAATAGAACTTTCTTCCCGAGTAATTAGCTGCATTTCTCCATTTATTTTGCATTATTCTCATTCATGCATTTAGAAATACTGTCTGTATTTTAACATGCATATTTGCATTAAGCAAGAAGCCCAATTCACATATAAATATCGCATGTATATTCACCAAAATTTCACTATTTTTTTAATCTATTTTTCACTAACTCAGATTTGAATAAAATCAAGCTATAGTGTATATATTACTAACACTAAAAAAGGAAAAATGTCAAAAAAATGCTAAGTTGAAAAATTGACCAATAAAACCCTAACCCTAGTTTGAGACCAAGAGCCTTAAAATGTGAATATATATATATATCTCATAGAGTCTCCTATGGATGCCTACTCATTTTTGAATTAATGTACGTTTCATTACCTTCAAAACAAGACTAAATTCAAAATAAGCAGAGTCTGTATGTGAAACTTGGGTTTTAGGCCCCTCCTTGTATATTGTACATATGCCCCTTTTTTATTTATTTATTTTATTTTTTATTTTCTTAATTATTAAAAAATCCAAAAAAAGTAGATTAATTGTAAATATTTGTTTTATATTTTATCTATATTTTATTTTGATTTTTATCCTATTTAGAAATGATAAAAAATAATTTTATTTTTTATTTTCTTAATTATTAAAAAATCCAAAAAAAATAGATTAATTGTAAATATTTGTTTTATATATTATCTATATTGTATTTTGATTTTTATCCTATTTAGAAATGATAAAAAATAACAAAACACAAAAAATACGATATTTTATATCTATAGGATCCCCCCCCTAAATCATCAATCATCTTGGTTTATCTAAGTAGAAGATTTCATACATACGCACGATTCTTTTAGATAGTGACCCAACTTGGACAAGCAGAATGCACGTAGCCCTTCATTGATGAGGTGGTGAGGAGGTAGAACCCTTTGGCTTAGAGTAGCACACAAGTGGAAACATTCATCCTCTTCTAGGGAGGGTAGTGCATCTCAACCTAATCTAGTGGTGTCGACATCTAACGACAAGAAGCTGTGGGTTGCAATAAAGCTTCAAAAGAGGGATAGTCTACTAGCTCAAGAAGAAAAACTCCTTATGTAATATATATATATATATATATATATATATATATATATATATATATATCGTCGGAGAAAAATATGAATAAGCAAGGCATATGCTTCAAAGTCCCATACCATGGAAGCCTACAGCTGGAGACTTGGCTAGACAGGTCAAGCTCCATGGATATGTGACTACACTGGTCACAATCCATTATCTTCTCTACCCCCTCTTCTTAAGTTGGTTGCACTTGAACTTAGAAGGGAATACCCCTCTCCTCGAGGAAAAAGTTGCTAGACCGGGGAACCATAGTTACCTTGTTAGAGGAGGCTATTTCTTTGTTATTTCTGATGTGGAGGGCTATATTTCACTTACACGGTACAAGTGAGATTCATAATCATCAGAATTTGCATATGGCGATTTGTCTAACCTGACTATTAAGGCAACTTGATAGAGACTTGTAGAACTTAAAGGCTGTTAGGTCTTTAATTCAATTCCCAATAAGGTTCCTCCACATCAATAATTCAAAGGTCGATTCGAGCTCCATTTTAACCTTTTGTTCATGACCTTGGTATGGAACCCAAAATCATTTCACTTTTTGCATTTCATTTTAGTTGCTCGGGGACGAGCAAGGTTTAAGTATAGGAGGTTGATGAATATGTGATTAGTCACTCTAAAAGTTGAAAATAGACCTTTGTTCCTGAGTAATTAGCTGCATTTCTCCACTTATTTTGCATTATTCTCCTTCATGCATTTAGAATTAATGCCTGCATTTTAGCATGCATATGTGCATTAAGTAAGAAGCCAAATTCACTTGTAAATATGGCTTGTATATTCACCATATTTTCATTATTTTTTAAATCTATTTTTCACTAACTCTGAATTGAATAAAATCAAATTTTTAGTGTATACACTAATAAAGGAAAAATGTCAAAAAAATACTAACTTGTAAAATTGGCCAATAAAATCCTAACCCTAGTTTGAGACCAAGAGCCTTAAAATGTGAATACCTCTCTCAAACAGTCTCCTATGGATACCCTACTTACTTTTGAATTAATGTACGCTCAATTACATTCAAAACAAGATCAAATTCAAAAGAATCGGAGTCCGTATGTGAAACTTGGGTTTCGAGCCCCTCCTTACATATTATACATATGTCAGCTTTTATTTATTATTTTATTTCATTTTATTTTCTTAATTATTAAAAATCCAAAAAAGTAGATTAAGTTGTAAATATTTGTCTATATTTTATCTATATTATATTTTGATTTTTATCCTATTTAAAAATGATATAAAATTTGACAAAACATAAAAAATGCGGTGTTTTATATCTATAGTATACCCCCAAAAAATACCTTTTATATTGATGGTTTATTTTGATTTCCGATTCTTCACAAAAGTTTCAGATCTCGTCAAGACAAGCAACTTTCATGTTGACCACTTTTTGTTTTGACATTTTTTGTTATTTCTATTTTATTTTTATTTATATTTAATTTTTGATTTTTCTGGGAGCGACATGTGGCAGCTCTTGGAGCAGCCACGTGCCACCTCCTTTTTATTTTATTTTCTTTTATTTTTAGTTTATTTAATTATTATTATTATATTTATTTATATTTAGTTTATTTATTTTAATTATTATTATTTATTTATCTTATCTATTTATTTTTCTTATTTTTTTCTTATTATTTTATTTATTTACTATTATTATAAATTTAAATTTTAATTTTTTCCTTCCACGTGCCCCCCTTCGCACGCCATGTGGCCTCCCCCTCTCCTTCCCCATTCTCACGCGCGACCGTCCCGCTCCCATCACCCGCTTTCTGTGGCGGTGCGCAACCACCTGCACACCTCCCACATTCTCTCTCCACCCCACGACCTCTTCTCCCTCCACGCGCAACCGCACCCCCGTCTCCCCTGCAGCACGTGGTCTCACCTTCCCTCTCTCCCCTCTCGCCCAACCCCCTCCATAATTTTCGCCAACCGCCGCAACCTGACCCTTCCTTCTCTCCTCCTATCTACTCGTGGTTGTAACTGCCACATCTCTCTCCACCTCACGTGATGGTTGGCCCAACTTCTCGCATGAACGCATGCTCACCAACATACCTTGCATCCTCTGCATCATGACCCACGACCGTCATCTCCTCCACAACTCCTGTGCGACCCAACCACCTTCAAAAGAGGTTCGGCCCCTCCATTAGATGTCATCCACCAATACAGGCCCATAAGCAAGATCTGGAATGAGCGTATTCGGTGACAGCGAATGCCATCTATCTGAGCGACGACCTCCTCGCGCCCGAGCGAGATCCAAGTCCTTCCATGTCTTGTCGCAGCCACTTCCAGAAACTGCTCGAGCTCCTTCATCACCGTGAAGTTGAGCGAAGACCACGATGGAGCCTTTTCTCTAGTCGCACCACAAGCACTTCCTCCTAACTCTCAGATATATCTCTCTAATCTCTTTCTCTTTCCCCCTGCATTTCTTCCTCCTCTTGTTTTATTCTTTTTCATCTCTCGATTCCACCCTGATCAAATTCCAGAATGACACAAATGACCTTCACCTCCCATTATTCCTCCTATGCTTCACGTTCTGTCTCCAACACATCCCCTATCCATCTCCGACCTCGCAAAAGTCGGAGTTCATGCTCCTCTCTTCCATCTGCTAAAGGAGCACCGACCTCCTTCACCTCCGTCATCACCCTTCCTTCCAGAAGGTCTTCATAGTCATTCACATACCATCATCCATTAGCTGAGCTGTAGCTCAAGCTCCATCTCTTCCACTTGCAGAAGCACCCATAAATCAACAATAGAGGAGCCGTGTCGTCAATCATCTAGAGCAGCACACACCGCATCACCCTCCCGCCCCTCGACCTTCGCGCAATAGCCACGTCACCACCTGCGCCCGCATCATCGACTCCAGATTAGCTGCCACCGTCCAATCACCACCTCCTCACAGTACATAACCACCTCTCGCTTCACCTTCACGTCGTCGCTGCTCTTCACCCCTGTTGCATCGCCACCGAGTGTGCCTTTGTCTAGGAGCAGCCTCCACGGGCCACACCTCCATGTGAAGCAGCCACCTTGATCCGCTCCTCTAGACGTCCTCCACTGAAGTTCACCTCCAGTAGTCACGCCATCGCACGTATGCCTACCTCAACTTTATCGATCAGCCGTGGTCGAGCCCCTCAGCACCGTCTCTCATCTACGCATCTCCACCGCCTTCAACCGCTCTAACACACCTCCGCCTCACCCACCTTGATCAGAGATGCTCCTCCATCAAAGCACCCGCAGGCTGACCCCTCAGGTCGCACGTCCCCTCAGCCTATGAGCGACTACCCAAGTAACTCCCCCTCACGTGTGTGGTATGTGAGGTGGGTGGGACAATTACATCCATACCCTCACGCTATCAACAAATAACACATACGTCTGCCAGTCAGAGAGCACGCAGGCGGCACATGCTACTGAGACTTTTGCAACAACCCCCTCCCCCCCAAGTCCAGGCAATTGCACCTGAGTCCCTTCATGCATATTTCTTTCAAACATTTTACTTTATGTATTTGCATTTAGACCCCTGCATTATCTTGTAATTTGAACATCATTCTCACATCAATTTTCATTTTTAAAAATGGCATCTTGTAGAACACTTTATGCTTGATCATTATGGATGTTGAATATATTTTTGCATATTTTACCCAATTTATGGTCTTAAATTCATATTTAATTAACGCTTGCTCCAAAAATGGTGCAAAAATCAGAGATGGTGTGTCTAGATATGTTTTAATTACTTTCTAATTTTCATCAAAAATGGATGTGTTTTGTGCCTAAAATAAACTATTGAGTGAGTGATATCATTGATTTTTAATTAAATCCACAAACACAATTTTTTGAAATTTTCTCTCTCCTGGATTACTTAATAAAATACCTTTTTGAGATAAATCGTACTCTGGATAAATTTATTTTTTGGATTAATTAGGAATTAAACACCCATAGTCACTCAGTTTCCATTAAAAAATCAAAAAATCATACAATGTCAGAAAATTCCAAAAAATATTGTAGCTTCATTTCTTCTAATAAAAAATTCATTAATTCTACATTCTGATTAGGGATGAGCATCGGGCCGGGTCGTGCCGGGTCCAACCTAGCCCAACCCGAGCCCGATTTTAATTTACGGGCTTACGGGCCGGGCCTAGGCCCGTTGAATTTCAGAAATTGCAGCCCAAGCCCGAGCCCGGCCCGCAAGTACATGGATCGGGCTCAGGTCGGGCCAGCCAGCTATATTAAAACAAACATTAAAAGGTGAATATAATACGCATTTAATATTTAAATATACAAATTGAATATGTATTTCTTCAAAACATGAACATAGTTGATGTCTAAAAAGCATAGAATAATGGCAATTTTAAAAGGAAGATCAAATGTGATATTAAAAATCATAAACTACATATGGAAAAAACATCGGGCTTATATACGGGCCTACACTCGGGCCTATATTCGGGCCGACCCACGGGCTTCGGTCTCGGGCCCAAGCGTGCCCGTACCCGGCCCAAAAATTGGATCGGGCAAAAAATCAAGCCCAAGCCCGCCCATTTATCGTTCGGGCTCGAGCCGGGCTCAGGCTTTATCGGGCCGGGCACTGGGCTGGGTCGGGCCGGCCCTACCCAATGCTCATCCCTAATTCTGATTACAAGACAAATAACATAAAAACTCCTAAGAAGTTTGCATTTTTCATTGTTGCATTTTAACCCAAAAATCCGAAAAAATACCTTTTGAATTCATTATTGGATTAGTTTTACAGAAAAATTATAACTTGGCTAAACTAGATTAATTTCACATAAAAATTAATTTAGCTAAGTTTCTTGATTTCTTAATAACCTATTTCAATCACATTTTTTGCATGTGCATTTTTATTACATAAAAAATAAAAAATACCTCGCTGAAAACCTAGCTTTTAGATCGCCTAATAATTGACCTAAGGTGACATGGCCTCTCTAAGTTTGACCTTATGCTTGCCCAAGTAAAATAAAAATTTGACCGCTCGCTTTTAATTGGACAATTAATTTTAGCAGATTTTGATTGATCTGTTAATTGCCCGGTGATGAATACCCATTCATCACTCTTTATTCTTCTATTTTAGCTACAAAAACCCTTGCAAATACATGTAGATATGTGTAAATACAAATAATTACCAAAAGCATACATTGTGTAAAAACCTATAATTAGCATGTTTTTGTGCAAAAATAAAAAGAATAAAGAGCAAAAAGAAAAAGAGGGAAATATTTAGAATAAATATTGAGCAACCTAACCCAAGGGAGGGCTCAGCATGGGCCTGACCGCATAAAAGCCAAAGTAGAGGGAGATAGGAGCTCATGTGTATATACTTCTGTAAATACATAAAATTATATTTTCCTCACCCAAAAATATGCTTGTACATATTGTGTGTATATTTTATTAAAAACAAAATAAAAATTTAAAAATCAAAAATTCAAAAATGCCCTTTCACCATGTGTATAGACCATCATCCTTTATCTATTTAACCCTATAAATAAATAAAATTATTTTCTAAAACTTTTTGTAAATATTCTATGTTACATATTGTAAATACATAAAATTAAATAAAAATTACAAAATTAAAAATACAAAAATACATTGTATAGATACCATGTATATAAATGTATACAACTATTTATTTCACCCTTGTGTATAAATAATTAAAATAAAATAAAAATACCATTTTATTCCATATTTTATGATGTAAATAAATAAAATACAAAATGAGCATAAAAATACATAAAAATAACAAATAAAAAAAAATCAAAAATTAAACTCTATATAGTGTACATATACCTATATGTATAGCTACCCTATTTTTTATTTCCAAAAATTAATTAAAAATCACCAAAAAAATAGAAAAAATAAAAGAAAAATATTTCATGTTTTGAGTTTTCTTTAATTCGGCCTATTTCTACCTTAAAATAAATAAACAAAAATCGGATAAACGTGGCAGCTTCTGATTGGTCCACGGGGGATTGTTGACCCCGGTCAACTCCCCCGCGGACTCCTTCCTTTTCTGGAAGATGCGCGCCGCCCCGCCTTCTCCGATTTTTCCACGCGTCTCCAGGCTGTCGCCCACGCAAACCCCATGCCCGGATTCTTCGCCGATCATCCATCTCCTTCGCCGGATCTTTCGCCATGAAATCAACGCCTTTCATCGCTGTCTCCACTCAACCCTAATCGGCCCTGTCTCCATATATATCCCGACCTCCGCCGCCTCTGCGCCTCATCTTTGGATCGCCATCCTTATTCCCGTGACCTCCAGAGCAAAGCCCGAGGTGACAGCTCGCGTTTGCCCCTGTTGCAGTGAGGTGAGGGTGTCCCGACCATCGATCCGGCGATCTTCGCCGCCGCTGCTCCGCCACCAGCGTCGAGCACCGAGCCTCAGGCCTTGACGCCCTTCGAGGCTACGACCAGGAGTTAGCCACACTCCAGCACAGTCTTCCGCTCCACCCAGGTAGTCGATTAGCTCGTCCATTTCTCTTAATTTCTGATTTCGCCCAAATAGTATCTCCGACGTATTCCTCTGATTCCGATCATCACGCGTAAGATCTCGACCATCCGATCCTTTCATCATCTTCGCCAGACCTCTCCGCATCTTCTTCACCCATTCACCCAACCCAGATCGCACCGGATCTGGGAATCGAGCTCCTCCTCCGACCACCCTCGCCGGAGCTCTCCATTCCGACGCACCAAGCACCTTCACTCCTCCTAACCGGGTCGAGGCAATTTGCCCTCGACCCGTGAGTCTTCTGGTTCGCTTTTCAGGTCAAGACAAGGGTCATCTGAGACCCTTCGCCATCCAGCCAGGAGACCCAGCTCCACCGCCTTCGCTCGAGCTCCTCGGAGCTCGGTGTGCTCGTCGGAGACCACCAGCAGACGCGGGAGCCTTCCGCGATTCTTCTCCGACCTCCAGAAGGCTCTCCAGAGGACCCTAGCGCACACACTAGCCCGGCGAAGTTCGCCGGCGTCGAGTTCCTCCATCATCCTCCAGAGCCATCCGATGACGCCCCCGCTCCAGTTCTAATCCCAGCCGTCCATCAGTTGAGGAGCAGCGACCGTCGATCCATCTGAGGAGCTCATCCGGACCGTTGGTAGCAGAGGAGAGAGGCACCTGAGCCCCAGACGTTAGATCCTCCACGTGGCCTCGTCTCCACCGTCGATCGAGCCCAAGAGAAGAAGAGAAGAAGAGCGCCGCCCATCCTGACCGTCCATCTACCACGTGGCGCGCATCTGGCCGTCGACCAATAAAGGGGTAAATATCTTAGGGCCCCCTCTTAGTTTGTCGTTTTATTTCTAGTCCTGTAAATATTTTTAGAACTTTATTTACGTAGGGTAAATTGCATTATGGACCTTGTGCTTAGTTTTATTTGCATGTATGCCCCTGTGTGTTTGTGACCACGTGCTTCGCCACGTGCTTCGTTGGGCTTTTTACATCTTTTCACCTGTAGTTCTGGGTTGTTATGAAATGAATGAATATTTTTGAATAATTGCAGTTATGCCCCTGTGAGTGTTGTTTAGGCGCATGTGCGATATTTAGTGGGCTTTTTGCAACTACGTCCCTGGGCTTTTGATACTAGTTATCAAAAGGCCCTCAGACTTAGTTTTTGTTACCATTTGGTCCCTGTGTGCCCCAGCCATGCGCCACGCGCGTGACTTGCTGGGTATTTTGCACCAGAGACCCCAGATCTTCGGGTATTTGCACATTGGTCCTTGTGCACAGTACCCCTCCTTTATTTTTGAATAAAATATCAAACGACCTCCAAATCCAATGAGATTTTGACACATGGCTCCTGCCATGGTGTAGGGATTTCTGTGATTTTTGAGGACATTTTTATTTTCATTTACTATTTTTAAAAATTCAAAAACACGTATTTTTGCTACTGTCTAGATTAAAAAATACCAAAAAAATATAAAATCACCCCCAAAAATTCTAAAAAAATTAGTTACTGTTTCTTGCTTGTTGTTTGATTTTTTTAGCCAATTTTGGCTATTTTTCATCACTTAAAAGCCCTAAAAATTGAAAAACCCCTAAAAACTCATAAAAATTATAATAAATAGATTAAAAATCCAAAAATAATAAGTAGGGTGTCTAAATTTTCCTTATTCTTTCTAGATTATAGGAAAATTACCTTCAGGGCTTTTTGAGATCCAAAAATATTTTATTTTTGGGTCTTAAGCCTTGCTGGACAGTACCCTCTGTTTTTCGCATTGTTTGATTTTTAGAAAATAAAATAAACATCAGAAAAATCTCAAAAATTCACCAAAAACATAAAAAATTATAAAACACATAAAAACATTTTTCTTTGAATTTTTGCTTGATTTTTAATGCTTTAAATAAATTGTTGAAGTTCATTATCTGTGTGCCTTCTTTAATTTTCTCATCATTTAAAAAATCTGAAAAAAATGTAAAAACAAATAAAAAACACTAAAAAGTATTCTCTTGGATTTCTGACTACATCGTAGGCTATTTAGCCAATCCGTGCTCCTTGTGTTCGACCCTGGGAGCTATACCAGGTTAATCCTCTAGCAGGACCACTTCTCTGTGTTTCATTGATTTATCTTCATTTGTGGTTCATTTTTCTTGATTGACTCAGCCCGAGTGATTGAGGTCGCGACGACCTTTATTTCTGTACCCTTACCTTAGTCGCTCGGGCGGTCATCAGAATGGCGCCGTTGCCAGGGAGCACGGCTTTGTAGTCACTTGTCCATATTGTCTCTCTCTATATTATTATTGTCTTCTGACCTTCTCTCTCTTTGATTTTTGTGCGAGGTACTGCTTGGACAACTTGGAGTTTACTATTGAGAGGACCCGCGCAGGAGGAAGAGAGAGAAGAAGAAATTTTCTATTTAGAGAGAGAGAGCTGACAATATTGTTGTAATAACTTAGACTTTGAACTGTGGACACTTGTAACTTAGCGGGTCTGTTTCGCCGAGCACCGGTGTGCTCGGGGGACCCATTTGGATTTTCGCGGCTTTTTCTACGGTTTTGATAGTTAGCTGCCTTTTCCGGTGTTTACGCGGTTTTTCTCGAGCCCCTAGATTTAGGAATTTCTCTTGCTTTTGACGTAAATTTCTAAGGCCCAACACCTAATAGAATATCTGTTCCTATAGAACGTAATTGGACCTTAATAAAATTCACTGAAAAAGTTAGTTTAATTGGATTTGAGACCACGTGCCGTGAGGAGTCACATACAGCGCTGGCAGGACCCGTTGTGGCGGGCACCGAGTGACTCCCAAGATCGGACTCCGGACTCGATTCTGTTAGCTAACTATCGTTCTTCACGATCAATAGAAGTTGCTTGTCTAAGGCCGATTTTTTTCCCGTTGCATCATTTAGGTAGTTTTATTTCTGTCTTTAAATTCTGCGCGGATCACTTGCATGTAGAGTGCTGGAGACAAGGTACGCATTTCTTTCTCTGCATGCATCATTGATTTCTTCGCGCATCGGCTTTTTCGTCTTCTCCCTCTGTTTTAGGCTTAATCATCAGGAGAATCGGAAAAACCGTTAGGCCGCTTGTATTTATTTTGAAAAAAATTAAAAAGAAAAAACAAAAAAAATTGGGACTGGATAACATTATTGACCCTAAAAGACACTCACATTAAAAATTTGTCTTGGGGAGAGCAACCCCCTCCTTGTATGGTTTGGATGCGCGAGAGAGTGACCCGCACCCTAGGTAGAACCCTCCGGTGTTATTTCTAGCTGACTACCGACTCTTCCGTGCGGGCCAGTCGGTTGGAGTAGCATCGGGTATCCTAACAGGTCACGTAAGCGCTCTGATATTTTGTGTGTTCACCAAATAAAATTGACAAGATAAATTGACCGAGCTTTCACGGTCTTCAGATTGTGTTGCGTTGGTGAACCGGGGGTTTGCTTTGCGATCATATTTTCTCCAGATCCCATCCGCCCAACTCGCCAAGATCAAGATGATGGGTAGACGATCTCTTAGGCAGCCTCTGGCTGCACCGCTTTCAGGCGCGTCTACTTCATCATCTAGGTTGGCCCGTGAGAATCAAGACCAGCTCTCCGGGCCCGAGTACGATTCCACCCTGTTCCCCCTCAACCCCCTTTCTTTTGCTACTGAGAGACATGAGCCCGAGGAAAGACGAATTGATTTGACAGAACCTGAGTTGGGCTCATCTGATTTTGCAGACGTCGGTATGGCCGCCAGATCAGAAGATTACCCCGGAGGTCAGCAGGGAGAGCAGCATGTCGTATTTGACCAGGGGGCGATCAACTCCACCCTGATCGCATCATTAGAGACCGTTCAGCAGCAGTTACGCGATCAGGGGGCATTCATGATCGAGATGAGAAGGGAGTTGGAGCGACTCAGAGAGCGAGACGAGCCGAGCGAGCCTGAGGACATTCCTGACGCTGATGCAGCAGCAGCAGCCGCAGCAGCAGCTGCCGCAGCGGCAGCCGCCGCCGGAGCAGGACCACCGAGACCGATGCGGGAGTTACACAACCCCGGATCTACACTGATGCACCATTGGGTGGTGGTACCTGCTATCGTGGGGGATTTCAAGTTCCCTCCGAACACCCTGCAGATGCTTCCTCATTTTCACGGACTTGCCACTGAGGAACCCCATCTCCATCTCCAGGAGTTTCTGATGATCTGCAGCACTGTCCACGACCGTCATGTGGACCAAGATACGATTCGAATGATGGCCTTCCCTTTTTCACTGGCAGATAGAGCAGCCGCCTGGCTGAAATATTTAGGGAAGTTTGTTTACACCTAGGAGCAACTCCGCACCGAGTACTTGAACAAGTACTATCCACTCGGGCGGACGAATGCAGCGAGGGCCCTGGTCAACAACTTCTCCATGCTCCCTAACGAGCAGTTTCACGAGGCATGGGAGAGGTTCAGAGAGCTTCTGGATAGATGCCCACACCACGACATTTCGAAGCCGAACCTAGTTCAAAGCTTCTTTAGTGGGATGACGCCAGAGCTTCAGGGTCTGGTGAATGCTTCTTGCGGCGGGTCCTACTTTGCCAAGGACCACAACCAAGTCTGGGCCATCTACGAGGAGATGGCAGAAAATTACATGGTGATGTCCCAGACTCGGTTGTACACCCAGAGATCTCAGCAGCCGCCAGGACCCGTGCAGTATCAGCGGATAGCACGGGTTGATGCAGGTCCATCCAGTTCGTCCACAGTTGCAGCCGCACAGGCAGAGTCGGCCGCTGCGGACATGGGGATTATCAGCGAGAAGTTGGACCGCATGGAAATAATAGAGAAGAAGCAGTGCCAGGGCATAACTCAGATGGAGCAAATGGCACAAACTCTGAGCGACATGAAGACCCAGCTCTTGTGTCTTCAGGAGGCACAGACGGCTCCTCAGCCCCGTCTTCTGTCGCGAGGCGATTCCGGCGGCAGCCGCAGCTCGTCCCAGCGCTCCAGCTCCTTGCAGCAGCCTAGACAAGTTCACCTTGTACAGGCAGAGCCGTACCAGCAGCAGCAGCCCTCTTACCAGTCACCACCATCTCCAGACTTACAGATGGTGGTATATCAGCCGGATCAGCCTCTGGCAGCACTGCCGCCAGACCCCTTCGATGCTGAGCCGTTGATGGATGTCAACGGGATTTGGTATGACCGTCCTCAACCTGGAATCCGACGAGACCATCCCGGATTCAGGTGGGGGAATGGGGGAAACCAGTCCCAACAGCAACCAGCCAATCAGGGAGGGCAGTACTCCCAGCAGAGAGATCACCAGCAGCCCCCAGTATACCAACCACACCAGCCATCATCCTTCGTACCTCGTCCCTACCAGCAGCAGGGACAGAATTGGAGACGTGAGCAGCAGGCTCACCAGCAGCAGCATCCTTCCTCTTACCCCTCTCAGCCACAGCAGCATCAGGTCCAGCAGCCTCATTATCAGAGAGGCAACCCGTCGGGCTCCCATGAGAGCCCCGCCATGGATGATCTAGCCCGCCTCTTCACAGAGCAGCAGGCTACATTTAGACGGGAGATGGACGAGTTCCGCCAGGAGATGCGGGACCTGATGAGAGGGAAGGCCGCCATCCCTGCACAGATCGAGCCGAATCCGAATAGCTTGAAGAGGAAATCTGAGCAGGTAGTTCACACTGAGCCTACCACTCCTAGTAACTCATTTGATGATATGTCATCGGATCTATTTGATGCTGATTTTGTTACACTTAGGAGCGGTAGAAGACCAGCAGGCGGCGCCTCATCTGAGCGACAACACGAGGATCCATCTAGAGCGCCAGATGAGGAAGAGGAGAGCGGTACTGAAGCCGCACATCATGATGACGGTGGTACTGATGCCACCCGAGATGCTGATTCCACCGGCGGTACTGAGGCCGCCGTTTCACCACATCGAGGAGGTGGTACTGACGCCACCAGCAGAGCCGAGCCAGCCTGCGGTACTGAGGCCGCAAGACGTCTAGTTGTAGAGCCAGCTAGAGGTGGTACTGAGGCCACCCATATTTATTCTGATAGAAATGTTGTCTTTCCTCGCATGAATGTATCTCAGAACTCTAATTTGAATAAAGGAAAAGGTTTAGTTTCTTCTGATCCCACTGTGGTGAATGATGTTTGTGAGGATCCGGTCATCGAACCGTCTAGGCCTATTCCTAGTCCTTCATCTGAGAAGGACCCTGTGATCCCCTTTCCTAGAGCCCTTGAGTTGGGAAAGGGGAAGAAAAAAGAAAAAGATCCGAAAAAAAGAGAACAGGAGGAGTTCAGCCAGGGCATGATAGACCGATTTCACATCCAGCTGACCCTCAATGAGGCTTTGCAGCACATTCCTCTTCTTCAGCGATCCCTAAGAGATAGGACCACAATCAGGAGAAAGAAGAGGAACAAGACCGCAGAAATTCATGTGCTAACAAAAGCCACGTGTTACGCGATCCAGAACCATCTGCCGACTAAGAGGCCAGATTTAGGGGCCCCGTATGTCAGATGTCAGATTAATGAGCAGAGGTTCGACCGTACTCTCTTAGATAGCGGATCGTCGATCAACCTTCTTCCGGCAGCCCTTCTCGACCACTTAGAGTTGGGCACTCTTAGACAGAGCAGGACATACCTTCAGTTTGCTGATCGGTCTGTCAAGAGGCCAAAGGGGTTGTTGCGAGACGTTGTCGTTACGATTCAGGGTTTGCAATTCCCCGTGGATTTCGTCGTGCTGGACATGGAGACCCCTGACTCGTTGACCGATTCCCCCATCATCCTCGGTCGCCCGTTCTTGGCCACAGCCAAGGCAGTGACTGACCATGACAGTGGGAAGGTATTCTTTCGCGTCCAGGGCGAGAGTATACAAATAGAGACGGTTAAGGACCACAGAACCAGAGATAGATCCCGCTCACATGGCAGTACAGATTCAGAGCAGCTGACAGACGCAGAGCCAGACATCCACCAGGACTGTGATTTTGTGATCACAGATGATGAGGCAATTTGGGCAGATCCTGCAGCACAGACCATCCTCTCATATTCAGACACAGCTGATGTAGAGATGATAGCAGAGGATAGCCTGGAGAGCACAACCCTGGTTCAGGATACTAGTGAGTCAGCAGAGTCGGACCTTGATCGCAACACGATTTTCAGTGATGGTGGTACTGAGGCCACCCTGCTCTACGGTGGTACTGAGGCCACCGCAGTTGATACAGATCCCTCGGATTCAGAATCTGATTGGGCAGATTGTGATGATCAGATGCCAGATCTGGATCCACCTGAGCCTATAGATGAGGAGGAGGTAGAGGCAGAGCAGATCAGAGACAATGCAGAGGACCCGCCTTCTCCAGACCCAGTTTGTGAGAGTTCTTTATCATTTTCCCAGGCAGATTTGGCAGAATTGTCCGCATACACACATCTTCTTCAGAAGCCAGATTTGCCAGCACCCAGCTGTCCAGAGCTAAAGCCGCTCCCTACTTCGCTGAAGTATAGATTCCTTGCGGGAGAGTCTGAGATGTACCCAGTCATCATCTCTGCCGATCTGACTGGAGAGCAAGAATCCCATCTGATGGAGGTTCTTGAAAAGAACCGCAAGGCAATTGGATGGAGCGTAGCAGATCTCCATGGGATTAGTCCCTCGTTGTGCTCCCACCATATCTATCTCGAGGAAGGGGCAAAGCCGTCGCGTGAGTTCCAGCGGCGACTGAACCCCAACCTAAGAGAGGTTGTTATGAAGGAAATATCGAAATGGTGGAGTGCAGATTTTATTTATCCCATTTCCGACTCCAAGTGGGTTAGCCCCTTGCATGTGGTGCCCAAGAAGACGGGCATCACGACTGTGATCAGTGAGTCGGGAGAGGAGATTGCTACACGAGTACCCACCTCTTGGCGGGTCTGTGTTGACTACAGGAGACTCAACCAGGCCACCAAGAAGGACCATTTCCCCCTGCCTTTTATTGATCAGATCATAGAGAGACTGGCAGGAAAGAGCCATTACTGCTTCCTGGATGGGTACTCGGGGTACAATCAAGTGGCCATCGCTCCTGAGGATCAGAAGAAGACCACCTTTACCTGTCCCTTCGGTACATACGCCTTTCGACGCATGCCATTTGGGCTATGCAACGCCCCTGCGACTTTTCAGAGATGCATGCTGTCGATATTTTCGGACATGGTAGGGGAATGTTTGGAGGTCTTCATGGATGACTTCTCGGTTTACGGCGACGGATTCGATTCCTGTCTTGACTGCCTAGACCGAGTGCTCCAGCGATGTATTGCTACCCGCTTGGTTCTGTCTTGGGAGAAGAGTCACTTCATGGTGACTCAAGGGATGGTACTTGGCCACATAATCTCCAACAGGGGCATGGAGGTTGATCCGGCCAAGGTTGATGTCATTAAAAAACTCACCCCGCCGTCTAATTTAAAGCAGCTACGGTCATTTCTGGGGCACGTTGGTTTTTATAGGAGATTCATTCATGATTTCAGCAAGATTGCCCGACCGTTGACTGACCTCTTGACGAAAGACACCGAGTTCCTTGTCGATGACAAGTGTCTTTCGTCCTTTGAGACTCTCCAGCAGTGTGTTATTGAGGCTCCTGTCCTTCAGCCACCAGATTGGTCTCTCCCATTCGAGATCATGACGGACGCCTCTGATTTTGCCGTAGGGGCCGTGCTAGGACAGAGGAGGGATGGAGTTCCGTTTGCCATACACTATGCTAGCCGCACATTAGATTCCGCCCAGCGGAATTATACGGTCACAGAGAAGGAGATGCTAGCAGTAGTGTTTGCCCTAGATAAATTCAGATCATATATCATTGGATCTAGAGTGACTTTGTATACTGACCACACCGCCATCAGGTACCTCATGTCAAAGAAGGATGCCAAGGCCAGACTTACTAGATGGATCCTTCTACTCCAGGAGTTCGACATTGAGATCAAGGATAAGCCTGGAGTCAAGAATGTGGTGGCGGATCATCTCTCCCGACTAGAGCAGCCTGAGGATTCTGAGCAGATTGATCCCATTTGTGATACCTTCCCAGACGAGGCGATCCTTGCTATCGCCTCACTCCCGTGGTATGCCGATATTGTGAACTTTCTCGTTGCTGGGAAAGTCCCACAAGATTGGCCCAGGCAGAGGCTTGAGACCTTCCTTGCGAAGGCCAAGTCCTACCACTGGGAGGATCCCATCCTTTACCACGAAGGAGGGGATAGCATCTGGCGTCGGTGTATTCCTCAGGAGGAACATCATAGTGTCCTCACTTACTGCCACAAGCTTGAGGCAGGAGGACATCATTCTGGGAGGAGAACGACACAGAAAGTGCTTCAATCCGGCTTGTGGTGGCCTACACTCTTCAAGGACTCTGATGAGTTCGTGAAGAGGTGTACTGACTGTCAGAGGATGGGCACTTGTGGACAACGTCATATGATGCCGATGCAGCCCATTCACTTCTGTGAGGTTTTTGACGCATGGGGCATCGATTTCATGGGTCCATTCCCTAAGAGTCAGGGATTTGAGTACATTCTGTTGGCCGTAGATTATGTTAGTCGTTGGGTTGAGGCTATACCCGCCCGAGCCGCAGATGCGAAGACAGTTTGCAGATTTTTGAAGAAGCACATCATCATGCGGTTTGGGGTTCCACGAGTTCTGATTTCTGATGGGGGATCTCATTTCATCAACGACCAGGTGAAGGCCCTTGCTAGCGAGTTCAGTATAGACCATCGTGTTGCCACACCTTACCATCCACAGACGAATGGTCTAGCTGAGGTGTCGAATAGGGAGATCAAGAATATTTTGCAGAAAGTCGTCCGCCCTGACCGAAAGAATTGGTCACAGCTTTTGGACTCGGTCTTGTGGGCATATAGGACGTCTTTCAAGACTCCATTGGGTACATCTCCCTTTCGCCTCGTTTATGGCAAGCCATGCCATCTACCTGTTGAGCTGAGGCACAAGTCACTTTGGGCAGTCACAGATATTCTTATGGATCCAGATGGTATAGGAGACCAGAGGAGGGCAGAGTTAGCCGCCTTGGAAGAGCTTAGAGATGCAGCTTTCTCGAGCAGCCTACATTATAAGGAGAAAGTCAAAGAGTGGCATGATTCTCATATCAGCCACAAGCATTTTGAGATTGGACAGAAAGTATGGTTGTTTGATGCAAGGCTACGATTATTTCCAGGGAAGCTACAGAGCAAATGGAAAGGACCCTATTTGGTCAGAAAGGTACACGATAACGGTAGCATTGATATATCTGAGTTATCTTCTGAGAGTACCTTCCGAGTGAACGGCCAGCGGCTCAAACCATTTCTAGATCATGAGCCGCGGGACGTTATTATTGCCGCTATTCACTTTGCGTGAGATGTGGTCTTTTGACTCACATCTTTTGCATCTCACGCCTGATTTTCACTGTTCCTCCGCCTGTATAGATCCAGTTGTCCATATCATTCTATTCTCTAGTCCCACATCCCGTCTCTCATCTTATGATTATGCTATACTTAGGGTGTACTTTGCCCTAAGTATAGGGGGGATGTCGGACCTGCGAGTATTCTTTTCATTCTTTCTGCTCCTGTTTTTGCTGCCTATACTTAGGGATATTTTACCCTAAGTATAGGGGGGGCAGATTCTGTATATTCTTCACTCGGCTTTCCCTTCATGTACAGCTTTCTATACTTAGGATTAGTTAATCCTAAGTATAGGGGGAGACCACCGAGTTCCTCTCATTCTATTCATTTATTCATTCCTGTACTTAGCCATTCCTTTTCACTTCCCTTTTACTAAGCACGAGTTATGTCTTCTTCATCGCTCTTGATCACTCTGAGGACATCGTTCGAGCTAAGTATAGGGGGGTGTGTATATATTTCATATATACTTTAGTCATAACTCGTACTTTGTGTGAGTGTGTTAATAAATAAAATGGCTAAAAATCACAAAAATTTAAAAATTTTTCATGTACATAAACCTCTTTTATTCTTGCACATACATAGCTAGTGTATAAAGTATTTTTGTAAAAATGATTTTAAAAATCTTTTGTGTAAAGCTTGTGTAAATATTTTGTATCAAAATTATGTATATAGTACAAAATTTTTCCAAAATGTTTTGAAAATCAAAAGTTTGCAAAAATCTTGTGTAAAAGATTGTAAATATCATTTTGCAAAACTTGCACCTCATGCATCATTCATAATTTCAAAACATTTTTCAAAAATTTTGCATGATTGTAAAATGTTTGTAAATAGCATCTTGTGTACGTATATGTATATAATTTTTCCTGGATGAGAGTTGACATTTAAACTAAGCCTGGAATTAAATTGAGAAATGGAGCTTGAATAAGATCTTAATCCACTTAACTTCAAGAGGAACCTTGTAGGACTTAGGGTTAAGGCTTTTCAGGTCCATAAGGACTTAATTCTTTGAGTCCACTAGGCTATGAGCATATGTCATCTTGATGAGCCTAAGTAGAGCACTTAACAACACACGCATGACTCTCAGAGACAATGGCTTGACTTGCACCTGCACTTTACACATGGCTCTCCACGGATGAGGTGGTGAGGAGGCAGTTTCCTTTGGCGTGGGGTAGCATATGAGGGTAGTACTTCTAGGCGGAACCTCTCTTCTTCTTATAGTGAAGGAAGTGCACCTCAACTTGGTCTAGTAGTGTTGAAAGCTAAAGACAGAAGCTGTGGGTTGCAATAAAGCTTCAAAAGAGGGATAGTCTATTGGCTCAAGGGGAAATTTCTTATATATGCTGCACCATGTAGATGTGTTGTACAGAAGTTCTTGAAAAAAAAAATGCAAAAATGCAAAAAGAACTCCAAAAAAGTGGTGGGTCGGATTGAAAATTTAATAACCCCACCGGAGTATAAAGCAAAAGCTTATGGTATCCATGTTACATCTCATGAAGCTTGCAGCGGGAGACTTAGCTACACTGGCTAAGCTTCCAAAACTCTATACTTCTACCCCCTCTTCTTGAGCCGGTTGCACTTGAACTTAGAAGGGAATACCCCGCTTCTCGAGGAAAGAGTTGCTGGACTGAGGCATTAGAGTTACCAGGTTGAGGGAGGTTGTTTCTTTGTTACTTCTGAGGTGGGGAGCCACATATCACCTACACCGCAAGGAAAGATTCATGGTCATTAGAGTTTGTGTATGTAGACTTGCTCTGATCTGGTTTATTGAGGAGTCTTGCCCATAGATTGGTGGAACTTGGAGGCTGTTGAGTTTTAGGCTTAAGTCCAAATAAGGTTCCGACACATTAATAATCCAAAGATCTGATCGAGCTCCATATTTCAATTTAATGAAGGAAAATTTAATAAGTCAACCTTGATCCATGTACATCCTCTTTTTCTTTTTCTTTTTCTTTCTTTTCCACTTCTTTTTCAAATAAGTGTTTGCTAAGGGACTAGCAAAGTTAAGCATAGGGGGGTGATGAATACCCATTCATCACTCTTTATTCTTCTATTTTAGCTACAAAAACCCTTGCAAATACATGTAGATATGTGTAAATACAAATAATTACCAAAAGCATACATTGTGTAAAAACCTATAATTAGCATGTTTTTGTGCAAAAATAAAAAGAATAAAGAGCAAAAAGAAAAAGAGGGAAATATTTAGAATAAATATTGAGCAACCTAACCCAAGGGAGGGCTCAGTATGGGCCTGACCGCATAAAAGCCAAAGTAGAGGGAGATAGGAGCTCATGTGTATATACTTCTGTAAATACATAAAATTATATTTTCCTCACCCAAAAATATGCTTGTACATATTGTGTGTATATTTTATTAAAAACAAAATAAAAATTTAAAAATCAAAAATTCAAAAATGCCCTTTCACCATGTGTATAGACCATCATCCTTTATCTATTTAACCCTATAAATAAATAAAATTATTTTCTAAAACTTTTTGTAAATATTCTATGTTACATATTGTAAATACATAAAATTAAATAAAAATTACAAAATTAAAAATACAAAAATACATTGTATAGATACCATGTATATAAATGTATACAACTATTTATTTCACCCTTGTGTATAAATAATTAAAATAAAATAAAAATACCATTTTATTCCATATTTTATGATGTAAATAAATAAAATACAAAATGAGCATAAAAATACATAAAAATAACAAATAAAAAAAAATCAAAAATTAAACTCTATATAGTGTACATATACCTATATGTATAGCTACCCTATTTTTTATTTCCAAAAATTAATTAAAAATCACCAAAAAATAGAAAAAATAAAAGAAAAATATTTCATGTTTGAGTTTTCTTTAATTCGGCCTATTTCTACCTTAAAATAAATAAACAAAAATCGGATAAACGTGGCAGCTTCTGATTGGTCCACGGGGGATTGTTGACCCCGGTCAACTCCCCCGCGGACTCCTTCCTTTTCTGGAAGATGCGCGCCGCCCCGCCTTCTCCGATTTTTCCACGCGTCTCCAGGCTGTCGCCCACGCAAACCCATGCCCGGATTCTTCGCCGATCATCCATCTCCTTCGCCGGATCTTTCGCCATGAAATCAACGCCTTTCATCGCTGTCTCCACTCAACCCTAATCGGCCCTGTCTCCATATATATCCGACCTCCGCCGCCTCCGCGCCTCATCTTTGGATCGCCATCCTTATTCCCGTGACCTCCAGAGCAAAGCCCGAGGTGACAGCTCGCGTTTGCCCCTGTTGCAGTGAGGTGAGGGTGTCCCGACCATCGATCCGGCGATCTTCGCCGCCGCTGCTCCGCCACCAGCGTCGAGCACCGAGCCTCAGGCCTTGACGCCCTTCGAGGCTACGACCAGGAGTTAGCCACACTCCAGCACAGTCTTCCGCTCCACCCAGGTAGTCGATTAGCTCGTCCATTTCTCTTAATTTCTGATTTCGCCCAAATAGTATCTCCGACGTATTCCTCTGATTCCGATCATCACGCGTAAGATCTCGACCATCCGATCCTTTCATCATCTTCGCCAGACCTCTCCGCATCTTCTTCACCCATTCACCCAACCCAGATCGCACCGGATCTGGGAATCGAGCTCCTCCTCCGACCACCCTCGCCGGAGCTCTCCATTCCGACGCACCAAGCACCTTCACTCCGCCTAACCGGGTCGAGGCAATTTGCCCTCGACCCGTGAGTCTTCTGGTTCGCTTTTCAGGTCAAGACAAGGGTCATCTGAGACCCTTCGCCATCCAGTCAGGAGACCCAGCTCCACCGCCTTCGCTCGAGCTCCTCGGAGCTCGGTGTGCTCGTCGGAGACCACCAGCAGACGCGGGAGCCTTCCGCGATTCTTCTCCGACCTCCAGAAGGCTCTCCAGAGGACCCTAGCGCACACACTAGCCCGGCGAAGTTCGCCGGCGTCGAGTTCCTCCATCATCCTCCAGAGCCGTCCGATGACGCCCCCGCTCCAGTTCTAATCCCAGTCGTCCATCAGTTGAGGAGCAGCGACCGTCGATCCATCTGAGGAGCTCATCCGGACCGTTGGTAGCAGAGGAGAGAGGCACCTGAGCCCCAGACGTTAGATCCTCCACGTGGCCTCGTCTCCACCGTCGATCGAGCCCAAGAGAAGAACAGAAGAAGAGCGCCGCCCATCCTGACCGTCCATCTACCACGTGGCGCGCATCTGGCCGTCGACCAATAAAGGGGTAAATATCTTAGGGCCCCCTCTTAGTTTGTCGTTTTATTTCTAGTCCTGTAAATATTTTTAGAACTTTATTTACGTAGGGTAAATTGCATTATGGACCTTGTGCTTAGTTTTATTTGCATGTATGCCCCTGTGTGTTTGTGACCACGTGCTTCGCCACGTGCTTCGTTGGGCTTTTTACATCTTTTCACCTGTAGTTCTGGGTTGTTATGAAATGAATGAATATTTTTGAATAATTGCAGTTATGCCCCTGTGAGTGTTGTTTAGGCGCATGTGCGATATTTAGTGGGCTTTTTGCAACTACATCCCTGGGCTTTTGATACTAGTTATCAAAAGGCCCTCAGACTTAGTTTTTGTTACCATTTGGTCCCTGTGTGCCCCAGCCATGCGCCACGCGCGTGACTTGCTGGGTATTTTGCACCAGAGACCCCAGATCTTCGGGTATTTGCACATTGGTCCTTGTGCATAGTACCCCTCCTTTATTTTTGAATAAAATATCAAACGACCTCCAAATCCAATGAGATTTTGACACATGGCTCCTGCCATGGTGTAGGGATTTCTGTGATTTTTGAGGACATTTTTATTTTCATTTACTATTTTTAAAAATTCAAAAACACGTATTTTTGCTACTGTCTAGATTAAAAAATACCAAAAAATATAAAATCCACCCCCAAAAATTCTAAAAAAATTAGTTACTGTTTCTTGCTTGTTGTTTGATTTTTTAGCCAATTTTGGCTATTTTTCATCACTTAAAAGCCCTAAAAATTGAAAAACCCCTAAAAACTCATAAAAATTATAATAAATAGACTAAAAATCCAAAAACAATAAGTAGGGTGTCTAAATTTTCCTTATTCTTTCTAGATTATAGGAAAATTACCTTCAGGGCTTTTTGAGATCCAAAAATATTTTATTTTTGGGTCTTAAGCCTTGCTGGACAGTACCCTCTGTTTTTCGCATTGTTTGATTTTTAGAAAATAAAATAAACATCAGAAAAATCTCAAAAATTCACCAAAAACATAAAAAATTATAAAACACATAAAAACATTTTTCTTTGAATTTTTGCTTGATTTTTAATGCTTTAAATAAATTGTTGAAGTTCATTATCTGTGTGCCTTCTTTAATTTTCTCATCATTTAAAAAATCTGAAAAAATGTAAAAACAAATAAAAAACACTAAAAAGTATTCTCTTGGATTTCTGACTACATCGTAGGCTATTTAGCCAATCCGTGCTCCTTGTGTTCGACCCTGGGAGCTATACCAGGTTAATCCTCTAGCAGGACCACTTCTCTGTGTTTCATTGATTTATCTTCATTTGTGGTTCATTTTTCTTGATTGACTCAGCCCGAGTGACTACAACAATCGACAAAATTAGAAAGGTAATTCTTGGGTTCATTACTGATGCACCAACGCATCACTAGTTTCTCCCAACTTCCCAATGAAGCTTTATGTTATATATGGGACATATTTAAAAATCTTTTGAAGAAGTGTCCTTGCCATGATTTAGAGCCTACTGTATTAGTTGAGTCCATATATTGCGGTCTCAATCCTGAGGTACAGGGTTTGGTTAGTGCTGTTTGTGGAGGTAGCTATACTTCATGTGTTGTGGACACCATCTAGAAGGTGTTCGAGTGGATGGCCGAGACGAGCCGAGCACAGACTACTAGCAGATCTCAGTTAGATACCCACATACCACTCTTACCAAGAGGGGAAGCGAGGTATACAGTTGATCCTTTCAACATGAACATCATTGCAGATATATTTACAGTTGTAGAGAGGATCGACAGGAGGATGGATGAGTTGGACATCAACTTATCCAAACTGCTAAAGTAGATGGTAGAGCTTTTTGAGAAGGTATCAAAGATCAGGATACCTACCATGATTGCATCTACTACTCTCGTGTACCGTGTTCACAACATTTAGGAGTAGCAGATTTCAAGGCCACTCCAGTCGTGGGTAGGAGGACCAACCTCTTGCCCATTATTGTTAGCAGCAGCCACTGTCTCTAGAGACAGTTTCTGAGGAGCCTTCCTAGGTATGGGGAGGTAAATGGTGTGTGGTACACTCACGACCCTA